>ML777114.1:559637-577368 GCA_009831015.1 Picea engelmannii
ATAAGGGTCGAGGGTATGAAAACCCTAGCTTGGATATTATTGTAACAGAGCGCTGCTCGACTGGAGGTTGCCCCCTCAAAGAGGCCTGTGAACATTGCTTTCTGAATCAAAGTGTTATTTCAGTTGTTGTTCTCATATTATTTTTGTGTTATTGTTTAGATTATGCTGGTTATATTACTGTTATTCTGCCATTTCTAGCATTTTATTTCTGTTCTGCGTATTTATTATATCTGGTATCTTGAAAGTGGTATCAGAGCACTTTTCTTGGCAGAAATTGTGGGTATTTTTTTCCAGGGTAGAGACGTATTCCGGCGTCTTTAAGTCACAAAGATTTTTCGTTACGTGCATAAACCCGTGGTTGAGGGATTCATACACGTAGGAAATACAAGTGGTTCTTAAGCGCACATCTATTGGCCACCCTTGTAACCCTTGTTGGTACCCCTTCGAGTGGTAGCGCATTAGACAACACCTATGTACGAATCAACCTAGATTTCCTGAAGCCCTCTTTAGATAAACCTATCGGTCGTCGGACTGCTATAGTGTCACTGAGAATAACACTCGGGAAGATACTCTTTAGTACCTGGGTAGTCAGGTAGTACGACTAAGGGTACGGTCTATCCTCCTTAGTTAGTGCCCTGAGATATTGGGCCAAGTACTACTGTTGGACCCCGCACGTATATCAGAGAGCTATAGCACAGGGCAAACCATTGTCTGTAGAACCCTTGAATACACATTTCTTTCTGGTTAAGAATTTGGGGATTTTAGCATTGCAACGTTCTTCAGACCGNCACCATTATTTGAGACCTATTCCATTAGATTCATCTCTTCTCCCTTATCACATTCATCCATATCATTTTTCTGCAAAAAATTCTGACCCCGCCTGCTCCCTTTTCAGTTCACCCATCCTCGTGGCCCATACCCATAGCCAAGAACTGGAGTCTCGCTTCAATACCTTGCAATCTAGTTTCCTCGAGACCCAAAAAGAAGTGCAACAACTCAGTGCTACTATTGCCTCCCGTGATACATCCATCAATACCACCATCAATGCATCTGTGCAGTCCACAATGGCGGAAGTCAAACAAGAACTGACCACCCAATTTAAATCTATCTTTGCATCACTCTGCACCAAACTAAAGATCCCTACTGATGACCCTTTTCCTGACGCATATAAAAAGACTGAAGGTGAAACTTCTTCCCATTCCCATACCTTTCAGCCCCATCACTTTCAACGGGACACATGCCTTCCGCGGGTGGATGTAACCAAATTTGATGGCTCGGACCCCACTGGTTGGGTCACCCAAATGGAACATTATTTCTCTCTCTACAACATTACAGATGACTTGGCCAAACTCTTGTATGGTGTTCTCCATCTAGATCAAGAACACTAGCAATGGTGGCAATGGAGAAAAAATTCTCGTCAAGGGTATATTGCTTGGACCCAATTTGTGACTGAGATTTATGAACACTTTGACACTGACACCAACCATTTGGGCCGTTTGACAAAATTGAAACAATCAAGAACAATAGAAGACTTCATAGCTGCATTTGAGTGGCTGGCTTTTCGAACAGAGGGCATGACTGATGCTTTCTTTCGAGAGTGTTTTATCAGTGGCCTCAAGGAGGAGATCCGGGCCCATGTCCTCATGGCTAGACTTGCGAGTTGGGTGGAGGCTACTAGAAAAGCTAAGGAAGCACAACAAATTGTTTCCTCTCAAAACCGTAAGCCTTCCTTTATCCCTCGCCCTAAACCAGTAAACCCCACTACTCCCTTCGCCCCATTAAAGATTCAAAAATTGACCAGGGTTGAAATGGTTGAACGCCAACTCAAAGGCCTCTGTTATAATTGTGATGAAAAATATTTCCCGAGCCACAAATGTAAGGAACAAAAGCTTTTTATGGCCATCTCTGAGGAAACTCCGGAAGAGGATGTTGAAACTCCCGTTGTGCCCGAGTCACCAGAAATCACGGACATAAACCCTCCCTCCGACCCTCCCGAAGTGGAACCAATCATTTCCCTCATTGCTCTCACTGACTTCTCTGCCCCCCAAACCCTCAAGTTAATTGGTTACATCAAGCACCGAAAAGTCATCATTCTGGTTGATAGTGGCAGCACCCACAATTTTATTCATCGCCGCATTGCCCAAGAAACCCATTGCTACATCCATGCTGTCAACAATTTCCAAATCATGATAGCTAATGGTGGTTCTATGAAATGTGGCGGGCGTTGTGAAAATGTGTGTCTCCAAATCGGTGACTACCACCTAAAATCCCATATGTTTTCTATTGACATGGGAGGTTGTGACATTGTGTTGGGTGCAGACTGGCTAAGAACTTTGGGTCCCATTCTCATGGATTTTAAGACCTTAACCATGCAATTTGACCAAGAAGGCCACCAATATAAATTTCAAGGTATCACTGTTGGTTCACCTGAGGTCATCAGTTCCCATCACATGGAAAAGATGCTAAAAAAAGGCCATTCTGGTGTCATTGCCCAACTCCATGCCATACAAGCCACAGAGACACCCCCAGTGCCCCAAGATCTCCAAGCCCTCCTTTCTAAACATCAAACGGTATTTTCCACTCCCCAAGGACTCCCTCCTTCTCGAGGTGTTCATGATCATTTCATTCCCCTTTTCCCATGAAGCCTTCCCCCCAATATCCGTCCATATCGCCACCCCTTTGCAAAAAAAAATGAAATTGAGAAAATGGTCCAGGAACTCCTTACTGTAGGCATCATCCGTCCTAGTACGAGCCCTTACTCATCTCCGGTCGTCATGGTACCGAAGAAAGAAGGTTCTTGGAGAATGTTTCCTGACTTCCGTGCTCTCAACAAACTGACCATCAAAGACAAATTTCCCATTCCTGTCATTGATGACCTCCTGGATGAATTGAGTGGCACCCAATTCTTCACCAAACTTGATCTTCGCTCGGGCTATCACCAGATACGTATGAAAGAGGTAGACATTCCCAAGATAGTCTTTCACACTCATGAGGGCCACTATGAGTTTTTGGTCATTCCCTTTGGCTTGTGTAACGCCCCCTCCACCTTCCAGAGCCTCATGAACCATGTCTTCCGTCCTTTTCTCCGTCATTTTGTCTTAGTTTTCTTTGATGATATCCTCATCTATAGCAAAACCTGTACAAACCATCTTACTCATGTGGATCAAGTTCTCTGCCTACTCTCTCAGCACCAAGTTTTCCTGAAACAGTCTAAATGTGCTTTTGGTGCCTCAGAAGTAGAATACTTGGGTCATCTAGTGGGAAAGGATGGCGTCAGGGTGGACCCAAAAACGTTTGAAGCTATGCAAGACTGGCTGCACCCAAAGACTCTCAAAATCTTGCATGGATTTTTGGGCCTAACAGGGTATTATTGCAAGTTTGTTAAGAACTACGAAAAGATTGCAACACCTCTCACGAATCTCCTAAAAAATAACTCTTTCACTTGGACTCAAGCAGATGCTCAAGCTTTTCAAACCTTGAAGATGGCCATGTGCACCACTCCGGTTCTGGCCCTTCCTGATTTCACAAAGACCTTTGTGTTGGAATGTGATGCCTCAGGGAAAGGAATCGATGTTGTCCTTATGAAAGAGGGTCGACCTTTGGCCTTCACCAGCAAGCAACTGTCTGAAAGGAATCTAGGCAAACCCATTTATGAAAAGGAAATGTTGGAGATTCTGCATGCCGTTGAGCTGTGGCATCCTTATCTCTCGTGGCAATGCTTCCAAATTAAGACCGACCATCAAAGCCTCAAGTACTTTCTGGAACAACGCATTTCCTCCCAGGAGCAACAAAAATGGGTGACTAAGCTCTTTGGATATGATTATGAAATCATTTACAAGAAAGGCAAAGACAATGTCGTGGCGGATGCACTGTCCCGGAAATATGAAGACGAAGGATCCATTTTTTCTCTTTCCTTCATTGTACTCGATTGGCTCCAAGCTGTGCGCCAGGAATGGCTTCAAGATCCCAAAAGTTCACATCTGATCCAACAATTGCAGACCAAGTCTCCGACTCCCCAAGGGTACTCCTGGCT
Organism: Picea engelmannii; assembly: GCA_009831015.1. Lineage (NCBI taxonomy): Eukaryota > Viridiplantae > Streptophyta > Pinopsida > Pinales > Pinaceae > Picea > Picea engelmannii. Next base: position 563,671 of record ML777114.1, read on the forward strand.
CCAGGATGAGCTGTGATATAAAGGACGCTTGCATTTAAGTAAACAATCCAAGCTCAAATCCACGGTAATTTCTGAGCTTCATGCTACACCCACAGCGGGGCACTCTGGGTTCACCAAAACATATGACAGGGTCAAATGTTCTTTTTTCTGGGATGGTATGAAATAGGACATCCGTAAGTTTGTCGCTAAATGCGAGGTGTGTTAGCACAACAAGGGAGAAACAGTCAAATCTCCGGGCACCCTCCAACCGCTTTCGATTCCCCCTGCTATTTGGAAGGATATCTCTATGGACTTTATTACAGGCTTACCCAAATCGAGGAATAAATCAGTCATAATGGTGGTGGTGGACCGCCTTTCCAAGTATGCTCATTTTTGCACTCTTCATCACCCATTTACCACATCCATGGTGGCTCAAATTTTCATGGACCAGGCCTTCAAGCTTCATGGCATGACACACTCTATTGTTTCTGATCGTGACCCAACTTTCACAAGCAATTTTTGGAAAGAACTGTTTAAGCTACAAGGCACACAATTGAATCTCAGCTCAACTTATCATCCCTAGATGGATGGTCAAACAGAAGTTGTCAACAAGTGTTTGGAAACATATTTGAGGTGCTTTGCCTCTGAAAAACAACACCAGTGGGCTCAATGGTTACCCCTAGCTGAATGGTGGTACAACACTACATACCATACAAGCACTCGCATGACTCCTTTTGAAGCGGTATATGGACAGAAGCCACCATCAGTTCTCTCATACTTACCAGGTACCTCGAAGGTCCAGGCGGCTGACCAAACACTTACAGTCCGAGAGGATATTCTTCGTACCCTTAAAGAGAACTTGGCCATGGCACAAAATCACATGAAGCAGCAAGCAGATCAAGGTCGCTCGAAACGTCAATTTGCAGAAGGGGATCAGGTGTTTCTGCGACTGCAACAATATAAGCAAACTTCCCTCAAGGTCGAGCATTGTCAGAAGCTAGCACCCAAATTCTATGGTCCTTACACAATTCTCAAGCGTGTGGGACAAGTCGCATATCAGTTAGCTCTACCCAGTGCTTGAAGAAGGTGATTGGAACCAAGTGTCGAATTCAAACCAACCTTCCAGAGTTAGCTGAAGAAGGATCCATTTGGCTACAGCCAGAAGCAGTTTTGGACCAGCGTGAGATTCGCCTGCGTCAGAGAACCATCAAGGAAGTGCTCATACAGTGGAAAGATATGACTCCAACATATGCCACTTGGGAACTAGCTACCATTCTGCAGCAGTTTCCACATCTCAAGCCTTGAGAACAAGGTTGTTTTTAAGGGGGCGGACATGTTAAGGTCCTAACCCGCACATATGTAGATCAATGTATTCAGATGTAATAAAGGTCAATATTAATAAGGCCTTTCAATAAAATAGAATAAGGCGGATGTAAGAAGACCTAATAGAAGCTTCCGCTTCTAGAAGGATCTTCCTCTAGATGCTTCTCCTAATAGACATATTTAGTATAAATAAGGGTCGAGGGTATGAAAACCCTAGCTTGGAGATTATTGTAACAGAGCACTGCTCGACTGGAGGTTGCCCCCTCGAAGAGGCCTGTGAACATTGCTTTCTGAATCAAAGTGCTATTTCAGTTGTTGTTCTCGTATTATTTCTGTGTTATTGTGGAGATTATGCTGGTTATATTATTGTTATTCTGCCATTTCTAGCATTTTATTTTTGTTCTACATATTTATTATATCTGGTATCTTGCAGTAAATTTATTGGTGAAGATGTATGTAGTCTATTCGATGGATGGACAATACTACAAATCGATGATCCTGTCATGTACCATCTCTCTGATGTAGTGCATATGGATATCAATGTGTTTGGTCCACTGTCGTTGCATTAGGTCTCTGCAAAACTTGAGAGTACTCTGATTCTCACACCAAATGACAGTCAGATAATGAAACTGGATGCCAAGATCAATGAAGAAGTTATGAAGCCAAAGTGCATGAATAGTAACATTGACCGCTCCTCTGTTGACAATAGAGCAAAATTTGATTGCCTTTTGCTCGACCAATAGATGGGACCAGATCCCAAAATAAGCATGTACATGATTTCCTTTTGCTCGACTAATGGATGGTATCGAAACCCAAACTAAGCATGTACGCGGATGTGGACTTGCGATCTGTGCTATCACCAGTCTAATCAAAATCAATGAATCCTATGAGATCTAATGCACAACCTGTTTCTTAGTGGATATCACAACCTGTGGTGCCCTGAACATATCTAAGGATGTGTTTGGAAACCTTCTAGTGTAGCTCATGTGGCTCCTGCATGTACTTGGAAATTGCCCCTACTGCATATGAGAGATTTGGTCGGGTGTGGGTGAGATATAGAAGGATCCCCATAAATTTTCGATAAAAGGTGTTGTCCACCACTAGTGTATCCCCACCATCCTCAAGATGTACCCTAGACATAAAGGGTGTGGTTGTCGACTTGCAGTCGATCATGTGGAATCTAACCAAGAGATACTTGGCATACTTAGTCTAAAATAACTTGATGCGTGAAGCATATTGATTGATCTTGAGACCAAGGAGATAGTGCAGTGGACCCATGTCCATCATAGAGAACCTGTCATGTAGTATGTCTTTAATCGTGACAATGGTTGAAGCCGAACTGCCTGTGATCAAGAGGTCATCAACATAGGAACTAAGATCAGTAAGGAGTTTGAGGTCCTCAACATGTAGACATTCAAATGTGATTTGCATCTGATAAAGTGTTGAGAGAGCAGGTAGGAAGCCATCTTCACATGCCGTGCTCTAGGTGCCTGCTTGAGGCCTTAGAGGGACTTCTTCAATCAACATACTAAGGATGAGTTATGAATGAACCCTTATGGTAGCTCCATGTAAATTTCCTTTGAAATATACCCATGAAGAAAAACATTCTTTACATCCATACAGTGAACTTCCCACCCCCTTGCTACCACAATGGCAAGGGCCAATTGGTTGGAGTCCATCTTTGCTACATAAGCAAAGGTCTCATCATAGTTTATCCCATAAATCTACTGAAATCCTTTGGAAACTAGTATTTCCTTACACCTACTCACCTATCCATCTAATGCCTTCTTGGTCCTGTAGACCCATCTGCATCTGACAAGATTTTTGTAAGAAGGAAGCATAACCAAATCCCAAGTTTGGCTCTCGAGGAGAGAGTTATACTCCTCCTACATGGTGGCTTCCCATAAGGGATTCCCTTCAGCCTTTACATAGGTTTGTGAGTCTGAAGCTAGAGCCATATAGTAATGCATTGACATCACTGGCTCGATAGATGTGAGTTCATGAGGAGGATCCTCAAAATAATACCTCATCCTCCTCTGATCTGTTGGATCCCCCACAATGTCTCTTGTTTTCTGTAGGGTGGTATGTGCCCACTTGGGCATTTGTGGTGGCTCAAGATATGGATGCTCATCATCTTTCGAATCAGATTCATATCTCATATCTGAACCATGATCTGAGTGAGTAGACTCATCATTGTTGATGTCTAGTGCAGGCAGTGGTATAGATATCTCTACACGTGGCTCCAATGGTGCATGCAAAGGAGTTTCCTCAAACCGAACATTGTGCTCAATGATGGGCTTGTCGATAGAGGGATCAAGTAACATCTAACCCTTCACATCATCTATATATCCCAAAAATATGCATGCGATACTTTGTGGATCTAATGCTTCCCTATTTTCAGAGGGTACGCGAGCCCATGCATGTGATCCAAATATTCAAAAGTGGGTGACTTATGGTTTGTTGTCACTCCATGCCTCAAATGGAGTCTTTTCCTTGAAATATATGTGAGGAGGTTTGTTCTAAATGTGGTTGGAAAAATTAAGTGCCTCGACCCAAAGCTTGTGTGGTAGAGATATTGCATGAAAAATGCAAGTGGCCATCTCCTTAAGGGATCTATTCTTCCTCTTGGATACCCTGTTATGTTTTGAAGTGTAAGGTACTATGTGTTGTAGTTGTATACCTACCTCTTAACAATGATGTTGGACATCTCGGTTTACATATTCCCCCCATTGTTTATGCAGAGTATTTTGATCTTTCTTCCGGACTGAGTCTCTACATGTGTTTTGAAGTCTTTGAGATGCTCAAAAACCTTGAACTTTTACCTGAGAAAATGCACCCAAGTGTATCATGAGAAATCATCAATAAATGTAAGTATGTACCTTGCTTTGTTGATGGACAGATGAGGAAAAGGTCCCATCAAATTACTGTGGATGAGCTCTAAAGGAGAGGAGGCCCTCTAGGCCTTCCCTTTCTCAAACTTATCCTGAAGATGTTTGCCAAGAAAACATCCTTGACAAACTCATTTGGAAAAATGTATGCCAGGAAAGCCGATAACCATATCCTATTTGCATAGTTGTTGCATGTATTTGAAGTTCATGATGGTCAAATCATATTTAGCAATGAATTTACTGAAATCATACAAATGAGATTGGTGGTTTACCTCACCAACAAAAATCATGGATTTATCATGAATACCAACTATGATTATGAAATTAGGTATGAACTCCATTCTTTTTCTTGTACCATAACGTGTTATCTGATAAATGGAGAGTAGATTCACAGAGAGTGTTTGGAACATACAAGACATTTTTGAAATTTCCGTGTGGTAGTTCTACTCTCCCTTGGCCAATGACCTCAATTGGGGTATCATCTCCCATGAGGATGGGAGGACCCATGCATGTAGAAATAGAAGACAAAACATTCTTTGTTGTTTCCATATGGTGGGATGCACCTGAATCTAAGATCGATGCATCAAGAGAAGAGTTAATGACAATAAATGCATGAGAGTTATCTCATTTGGATTGATCTTTCGACTTCTTCTTGGCAGCTTTGTGAATGTGATCCCCAAGGTTGTTCTTTTGAAGAATCTGCGCCATCTGATCAATCTGCTTCTTCATGCACGAGGGCTCAGGATGATAACCACGCTTCCAATAACCACATTTGGTCTTCCCTTTCTTTCCTTTTCCACCTTTCGAGTCTGAGGAATCACCGAAGGGTTTGGAGTACCCTTCCTTCTTTGGCTCTGCATGTACCTTTCCATTGCCTTTTTGCTTGGACTTCAAATTGGAAGTGTTGTTGCTTTCACGCACAACAAGTGCATGCACATTGGGTCCCTTGATTATCCCCATTTTGATGAGCTTGATCAGATGTGAGGGCTTCAATAAATTGATCCAATGTCAGCATTTTCCAAGCTGCTCTTAAAGTGAATTTGTTTATATGAAATGATGAGACGAAAACAACATAATTTGAACCAAGTTTTGCTAAGATAGAAAGTATTAACAGATTGTGTTGAGTACATTTGTTTTTTCCACATCCCTTTGGATTCAGGAGAAGGGACTTGAACTTCGTAAAGAAGTCCTGGATGTTTTTAAAATTCCTCGGATCTAAGAAATTTAGCTCGACCTCAAGCATATGGCCTCTTATTTCGTCCTATTTTCCAAAGAGATCCTCCAACTTTGTCCAAATATCATCTAGTGTGGTGCAAGCTTGGATGTGAAACAAAAGCTTGGGGGAAATATACACATAGAGGAGGCGTAAGCCTCATCCATACGATTGAGATACATATTCTTCTCGATAATAGAGGTTGGCTCAACCTCTGCATCCATGGTAATCTGGTACAAGCCTTTGCATCTGAGTTGATGCATAATTTTTAGATTCCACTCAAAGTAGTTATGAGGCATGAGAAGTATTGTCGGTAAATAATCCATCTTTTGTGACTACAACTCCCTTCTGGACCAACAAATAAGATACTTCTGTGCCTTGCTCCTAGCAACATGTGGGCTCTAATACCATGTAGAATTGTGATGAAACATGCATAGATAATCTAGCTAACAACAATTCATACAAATCTTTCAAATTGAGAGAAGGAGAGAAGAGATGAGAGAAAAGAATCAATAAAATTGTATTCACTAAATGAGAGAATGATTAGAATACACATGATATACTCTACATGGCTAAGTGAAGTCACCATAGTAGTGATCTAGAGAGATCTAGTTACTCACTAACATAAACTAAAGTAATATGCCACTTGGTCCTAGTTAGTTGATCCACATAATCATCAATTCATTGAGTCACATGCATGGAAGTGAGAGAAACAAATGCAACTGTTGGTGATCAAACTGAGGTTTCCATTCATGAGTGACTTCCACTAGTGTAACTAACTCTGAAATGAAGAGGAGTGCCCTATTTTGTAGGGGAATATTCTCTAGAGAGAATATTCTCATCTAAGGAAGCGTTCTCAACATCAAACTATCAACCTTGGGAAAATAATTACCTAGGTGAGTGTGTAATATCTCCAAAAAATATTGTTCCTTGATGGAATCCATAAAAGACTCGCAAGTGGGCTCATCCCTAGACGTTCCATACTCCTTTGTGGAGTTCTGCTAATAGTAAGTCTCCCACCAATATTTGACATGGGGGACTGCCTTAAGGAGCTCAAAGGTGATATTTTACCTATTGGAAAAAATGTGGACAAAGAAATAACCTTCTAGTAGATTTAACCACTTTTCCAAAGAATCTGCATCTATATGACCTTCAAATATGGGAATATAAAAATTAACTTGTACCTTGAAGGGGGCGATGCCTCGAAAGTGGTCGCTTGACGAATATGCATCTGTTGTTGTCAACAATCACTGAAGGATTTCAAAAATTGATCCATCATCTTGTTCCTCTGTTTCACGGGGAATTTCGCGAGCAACAACTTAATTGGATATCCTGCTTCCTCGTCTCTCTGTTCTTCCGCCATGGGAGGCTGCTTGGGCTGGAAAGAGTGTTTTTTCTCAAGAGAAATTGTCTCGAGACCCAAATCTCTATACCCTAACCTTATTGGGGACATGCACTGAGAAATGACAAAGAGCAGACTACTCTAATACCACTGATCTGAATTATGCTGAGAATGAAATGAAGGCAAATATATAACAAGGAAATACACATAGATATTGCAAGAGACACAGAGATAGAATAACACTCAATTTATATTAAATACTTAAATATGCAAAGATTGTAAAATAAATATAGAGTGAAATGAACACGCTAGAATGGTGGTATCTTACCTCTGAGAAGAGATGTGATGGCTACGTGCATTCACAAGAAGATGATTACAATGAGGCTCCAAAGGCCTTTTTAACATAAAACATAAAAGATAAAACATTAAACATCCAAAACCCTAACCCCTGAAGATGAAATGCTAAAAGGTTTATGGGCCCCAATGGGGGTAGTTGATACATCAAGTTCCCTAGGGCATAACGTTTGCATACGATCTCTGTTTGGGGCGCTTGATACCGTGTCAAAAAGGTCTAGAAGAGGAGTACACATTATGAATGTCCCAATACAAGCTTCTAACGCCTATTGGGTGTTGCCACGTCAAACAAATGTCGTTTAGGGCCTCAAAATGGCCCAGGAAGTTTGGGACTCGAAAAAACTGCCAGAATGGAAATTGTATGTTGAGCTGGTGGAATAGTTGGGAAGCCACCAATGTCCACCTAGATCAATGATCCATTACTTGAACCTTTGAAGTGCCTCGTAAGTATGAAGTGAATAACAAGGTTTTTTTTTCCATAAATTGCTTCAAATGGGGTCATTTTGGTAGCTCTATGATAAGAGGTATTGCACCACCATTATGCAAGTGGAAACTATTGTACCCATTGGTGCAACTTTTCAGAGGTGAAGCATCGTAAATTTGTTTCAAGGAACTTGTTGACTATTTTAGGTTGACCATTTGTTTAGGGGTCATATGTTGTGCTCATATTTAACAAGGTACCCTAAAGCTTAAATAGTTCATGCCAAAATTTTCTAGTAAAATAGGAGTTCGATCTATACAATGGAAGTAGGCATGCCATATAACTTAAAAATTTGATCAAGAAATACTTAGGCAACTGAGGGGTAAATAAATGGGGTAGCGCCCGTAGTGTCGTTACTATCTACCCTTTGTGTCTTCAACATGTATCATAGGTGGCCACAAAATCCTAAATGTCATTTTTCATCCCCTTCCAAAAGAACGAGTGCTTAGTACGTTCATATGTTTTATGAAATCCAGAGTGACCAGTAGTAGGTGATGAATGAAATTCCTCTAATAATGTTTGTTTTAAGGTTGGATTGTTTACCAGAACAATGCATCGTTTATATCAAAATGTATAAGGTTGACATGTATACCCCTGAAGAGGGTTGGGATCATCTTGAAGTCTTTGGATGAGTTGACAGAGAGATTGTCCTTTGTTTCTTGCATGACCAGACCAATGGTCTAGTATTAAAGCAAAACAAATAGCCAGAGGTGGAATTCCGATCATCATTGTCCCCTGCCTAGTCGGAGTCGGTGAAGCCGATTAAAAAGTCTCAACTTTGACAATATTTGATGCCAAAATGAGAGGTACCCTTGAGATAACAAACAATTATTTGGACAGATTTATAGTGAATTTCTCAGGATCTTTCATAAAGCAGGAATGTCACACACCCGACCCCCTAAGTAGCCTTCTTAAGGGATGGGGGTATAAATTTTCTGCTTTCCTACAACTCCCTAAATTCCTCGGATGAGGACGCCATCGCCTTGTGCTCACTAAGAGCTTTCTAGTGACTATGACCTTGTCCAAAACCAAGTTCTGGTTCGAGAGTTATGGCGTTCTGACATTTTCAGGACGTTTTTGGCCAATGACCATCCCCTTCACCATGTGGCATACACGTGGCTTCATCTATTTTATACTGTCCAACCCAGCACTTCCGTGGCTCAGGTCATTGCACTATGGCAATGACGTGCCCCCTGGAGGAGTGGTTACAAGGAATGTTCTCTGAGCCTTCAACCCTTCGTCATTCTTGTAGATGTCTGGAAACATCCATGGAGACCCAAAGTCTCATATTCTCTTTCTTCTTCAGAATATATGGTGGATCTCAATCCAACCTTTAATCTAACGATTGAGATTCAACTGCACCTAACACATAGTTTAGACATGACAAAAAGGGTCCTACACTTAATTCGCGACCAATCCCACGACGCCACGTGGAATTGTCTAGGCAAGCCACCCATGGTGTACGTGAGCCTGTCCATTCGGAGTTGGATGCTACAACAAGGGAACCTCAATGCTTTGGTGTTTAACACATCCTCCTATATCCTCGAATCTTGCGGAGTCTTGGAGTTCTGAAGTTTCGAAGTTTTGGAATTCCTCGTAACGTATTTCGACCTTCAGCCTTCGGGATATTCTTACCCCTTGTACCTTATGTTTCCCAGAGTAAGACTTCATTGAAGTGTTTATGTTGTCCTTCCATTAGTAGATCGAGCGATTGAGAAAGGATCCCAACGGACCCTCAGATAAATGAGTGACATCGCTTTTGAATTCTTCTCAACGATCTAACGGTTGGTGGGATTTCGTCACTCCAAGATTTCACGATGTCGCGTCCCTTACATTCCTTAACCCAATAATTCCCCGAAGGGTTACCTATCAGAGAGGTGATAAAGCAAGGATGATTGTTTGCTGTCGGTTGATGGTACTACTTACTCTATCCTTCCACTATACTCGATCTAACAATCAAGGAGGGTCCCAAAGGATCCTTAGATCTACGACCCACATTACTTCGCGACTTCAGAATTCAAGGATTCCATTCGTTTAACACCTTTTTACTCTTGGAGTGGGTCAACGTCGAATGACCATAGGACTTGCCAATCCAAACAATTTCTAAGGTTGATTGATCAATATAACGGTTTTGATAACACCCGAAATGTAAATTGATGGCTACGATAACACAATCCTTTTTACAAAGGGTCTTCTCTATGCAATACCCTATTCCACTCGTTCACAAATAGATGTTGACAGGTATCCCCTCCATGACACCTTGGCAGCCAAGCTGGCATAATGCGTCATTATGACTCCACTCGTTCTATCTCTCTCAGGTACATTATAGTTGAAGGCATGGAACCAAGGGATGGATTTGGGTCAGGTCAAGTTATAATACTCGACCCTACGACTATAGATTATGTATGGAATTAATATTCTGACAACGTTAAGCAACTTCTTCCTGCTAGGTTATTAACCTAGATTCCTCGGGTCCTTATGCCTTTAAAAGGACCCTACCTCCTCCAAACCAGAGAATCTCCTATATTTGATGGCCTCCTCTATCTTTCGACGTGCCATTACCATAGTATTACATCCTTTACGAGGATCGTCAATCGTTTCCTATGGTTCTAATTTCCTTTCTCTTGGAAACACCACTGCATCAAATTACACATTTACCTTTATTTCTATACCTCTATTCCTTATGTACATAAAAAACACAGATAGAGGTTTACTTTCTTTGTCTCATAATATTACAAGATAATTATATTCAACTGTGCAAGGCATGCACCAAACTTGTCATCCTACAATCACCTGAAAGCAAAAGTTTACAATTGAAAACAACCATTATTACAATTAATAATTCAATGCACATCTCTAACATAATCACATACGTCCAATCATGCATTTCAATTCAATTACACAAAATATGTGAAATACTTATATGTATTGTAAGTTAGAGCTACCAAAATAACTGTGGGTGTTCGCCTTTCCACCCAACTGTAGGCTCAAATGCAATCACTCTTAGCACTCTGACCACCCTTGTTCCAAGCCATGATACCACCAGAGAGTTCTCTCTTTTTCTCGAGTCTTCTACAAAATCCTGGAGGTCACTCTCCTTCTCAATACTTCTGGTGAATATTTTTCCTCACACCCCACCTAGCCTAGGCCTCTTCGAGGTTTGTCAAATGCCTTCCCAGCATCAAGCGTGTGGCCTCCTTTCTTTGGCCAAGGTCAAGTCTCTGGCCTATTAGGCTAGTCAAAAGACAATCCTTGGTCTTCTGACCTCTACTTCTCTAGCAACAACATCAGTCTCCCTTATTCCCACTGAGCTCAGGGCCTCCACAAGGTGTAATACCTTTGTTTCCCCCAATTTGTAAATATAACTATAATTGGCCAAGAGACTATGGAACACTAGATATGTGTGAATGCTTGATTTGATGAACCTTTGTATAAAAGGTTAATGTATGTATTTTATGTTATTAATAGAAAATGGATAAGTGTTGCATAAATGATGAAAGGGGGGTTTGCCAAGATAGACCATGGATGCTATGAGAGAGATGGCGAGGGGAACCATAAATGGTTGAGATGACCCCCACCAAATGAGTACCTTACTGGATTTAATGACTCAGAACAATCCTTTGACTTAGAAATGAATTACCAGTCAGAGTGGTAGCTGGAAAAGTCCTCCTCAAGAGTTAACGAGGAGATGGGGCAGAGTACCCATCTGCAAGAATTCCAGACCTAACCATGAGCTGGGGATTCAGACCCATGCAACCTAGTTGAGGAAGGCAAGAAAATAGGTAATTGTGGGCAGAGGCAAAGCAACGCGAGCGAGTAGAGTCGAAAGACCAATCTCTCTGGTTCGAGGAAGAACTAGGGAATTAGCTCATTCTGGGCATAAGAAGTTGTTGGAAAGGTTTTCGTTACAAGATGACAAATGAGGCTGACAAGTGACTGTGGAAATACTCGGGCAGACCTCCTTGCTTGGTACAGAGAAAACCCGCTACCAGGATCTCGTGGGAGGAGGAGAGTAACCTTCGTCCCTGACTGTCACTGAGCAAAGAGAAAGACTCTCTCTCAGAGCATCATGGTCTATCTCAGGGGTGGTCAGCGGTAAATCCGTCAAGAGTGTTTGTGCCTATGGTTGGGTGGAAACAGGCACCCCGTTCAGCAGTCGCTTCACAAACTTTGGTTTTGTGATAAGTATTTTCATACTCTGTGTGTTGAAATGGAAATGGTGATCGAATACATATATTTTTCTATCTATGAATGATTTCTGTATTGAATGAATAAGGTAGATGCATGTGTTATCTCCATGTGAACTCATTCTTTTGAATGGTGGTCTGTTTTCCTTCGCTTAGCAGTTAAAGAGTCATGGGATGTAAGCTTACAAGAGGGTTGGGGTAGGATTTATAGAAATGTTTAAATCTTATCAACCTATTGAATCTACCCTCGTGGGAATTTCAAGTTCAAACCCTGTGGAAGGAGGGCTCCTCCTTCAGACTCTTTACCGTATGACAGAGGGCTCATGCCCAACCTAGGATATTTTTCGAAGGACCCGTGCAACCAAGGTTTGGGAACCCTACGCTAGGCCCGAAAGGAGCTAAGCCCTTCTAGATTCAGAACTCCGAGAGTTCTGAGCTTTAGAGTGTTTCAACCTTACCATTTATAGATCAAATGAAGGCAACTGATACTTATGGTTACGCACAAGGTTAACCGATTCCCAGTGGTTTCCCTAACCGTGGTAGACAGACTTGCCCCACTGTTAAACCTTGACACATTTACCTATCGTGAAGGAATGCGAACTACTGATTTGAGAGTATTCGGGAGTCCCCTTAGCCGTTGGATCTACGCCGAGGAAACTTCAGCGAAGTCCCACTTCGGGAGAATAAATATGCTATAACATCAAACTCCCATAAAGATGGAGCTACAAAATGAGGAGAGCTGTGGGATTGGGTAGTTCGTTAATGATCCAGATTATTTTCGGCACGAAATGAGAGCGAAGATATAATAAAGAAATGCACAGAGATATTGCAGATATTCAATAATATAACATAAATGTATCAGAGATACAACCATAAACACATATATATAGTAATACACGATTTCTATTAATCAAAGAAACGTACAGAGACTGTAAAAATATAGAGTGAAAGACTCGCTAGAATGGTGGCAGCTTATCTCTGAGAAGAGATGTGACGGCTACTCGCATTCGCAAGAAGATGATTACAATGAGGCTCTGAAGGCCCTTTTACAATAAACGGGAATGCCAAAATTTATAGACATCCAAAAATCTAACCCTAGGATATGAAGCGCCAAAAGTCATGTGGGCCCCGTTTGGGTAAGTGAGTACATCAACTTCCCGGGGTCGTAACTTTTGAATACAATCTCCGTTTTAGGCGTGTGATAGATCGTTGGAAAGGTATTGTCGAGGAGATTCATTTTGGGGGCTCAATTATTCCTTTGGCTATAATTGAGAACCTCGATCTCGAAAAACCTTTATTTGGACCCTCAAAATGGCCCCGGAAGTTAAAACCTGCTAAAAATAGTAAATTGCCAAAATGGCCAGAAAAATGTTTTGAGCCATTTGGAAAAGGTGGGTGGCCATCGATATCCACCTGGATCAATCCTCCCTCCTTAGGAAGCAATGGTNTCCATTGCGTTGAGTTCCCGGGGGAGAGGGAAAAACATTTGTTGAATCTGCATCTTGGTGAGCTGCTTGTCTTGCTGGAGAAGTCACACTACTTAGTTTGTGAAAATCTGTCACGAACCTGGGGCTAGAAGGTTTCGACCTTTTTAAACAGTCTGGCTATTTTAGATGACTATGTGCAGAAGGAATCTTCATGCTTTGTTGCAACCTTGTCGACCTACTTCTGTTGGATAGAAGGTGCTTTGGCTGAAGCTGTGGTGGCTGCAGTATCCTTCTGTTCACCCTTTGAATAGATTGTGGAGAAGATGAATTTTGCAGTATGAGATACTACCTTGCGTTACTATTTAGGTGGGGTAGTAGTTGGAACTACCTCTGGTATCCTGTAGAGATGACCCCCCAGAGTAATAATGACACTACGGGGTCGAGACTCATAGATAGCATGGCGTTTCCACATATATGGCTGGCCCAAGAGAACATCACAAACAT
>ML777114.1:578464-641624 GCA_009831015.1 Picea engelmannii
GGGAATATCAAAATTAACTTGTACCTTGAAAGGCGAGGTGCCTCCAAAGTGGTCGCTTGATGAAGATGCGCCTGATGCTATCGACAGGCGTTGAAGGATGTGGGAAAAATTCTCCATCATTTCGTCCCTCTGTCATGTGAGAGCTTGCTCAAGCAACAGACGATCCTATCAGTCTGTTGCTTTGGGATCTTCCATGGTGATTTGATTTATGCCAAGGTCATATCGACAATGAACACTCTGGGAGCAAGGAGGGAGTCACACCACGAATCCCCCGAGTGCTGAAGTTATGAAGTAACAGAGGCCGTAGATCCAGGGGTTATGCAGACACACCATGATTGTAAGATCGAAGGACTTTCAAGGCGATCAGTCCGGGGTGACGTGGTATGCAGACATCACCCACAGTGATGTGGACCCACGTTTGATGTTACATGTGTCACCTGGATTCAGACGTTTCTTCGACCCTACATGCCCATTAAGATGTGACATGTGTCACCCATTGTAGGGGCCATGTGTCCTCTCTATCATACCACGTGTCATCTCTGGCAATTACCTATTTGGTCCATGTAGCGGTAGGAGTATTCGGGATCCACCGGTATTCGCCGTCGCATCTAGTATGTCAGCCTGTACGAGAGTGGACCCTTTGAGGATCTAGGAATTCAGGACTTTAGAGGACATGCATGAAGAAAAGAAAAGGGACGTTCAATGCTGAAGCACCGAACGTTGAATTATCCTCTAGCTTGTGTGTTAGATGACGATCAAGTCTCACCGTTGGTTTGGACGGTGTATGGACCTGTCCTGTGGGAGGTAGGAACCTGGAAATGGTACGAACAAGATGGATCCACGTGGGCACCACGTGGACCTCAACCAACGAACACCTGAAGGACTCCGAGAAGCCATAACTTGTAAACCAAAGGTCGGATTAGAGCCCGATAACAGTCGTTAGGAAGCTACGCGTGAGTAGAAGAGGATGAATCATCTCGGAGAGATGACTCAAGATGATTTGAGTAAGAAAAAAATTTGATGCCCCATTCCCTGAAAGGGTACTTAGGGGTCGGGTGTGTTACAAATTGGTATCAGAGAATTGTTACAACACTTGGCCTACTTGGGCTCATGAACGAGTCGCTTAAAAAAAAAACTTATTTAAAGAGATTTTTTTTTAAAGAAATTTTAGGGGTGACACCCTATCTTACCCCTTTCCTAAAAGGCTTAGTTAAACCCCTACTGAAGAAAGGAATGAAATTTTCAACTGTTGTGTGTGTTTGAAAAATGTGAACTATGTGTTTTTCATGAACCAATAGACCATTAACTAACAAAAAATGTTTTATCAACACTCAAGCAGTCAATAGACCGCAGGAAAACTAAAACATAAAGGATGGTGACACACCATGAATTGGGGGAAATCTCCCATAATAGAGAGGAAGAATATGATGAGAGGAGGGCGGTGGAAACCCCTCTGGATCTCGCTGAAACTGTAAGAAGCCTCATGGCAGGATTACAAATTTGTAAGGCTGACAATGAAAGGTTGATAAAAGAGCAGGAAAAAAAATTTGAAATTAATGCAATCTTGTTGCAAAGCTTATCAGATATACAAAGACAGTTGCAGCATGGACCAACAACCAGTCATGTGGACATACATCATACAAAGAAAACCCAGAGTCCACCTAAGATACGAAAGAATGGCTCTGAAAATGGCCACACAAGGAGGAACACCTCAAAGAAGGCCCAACATGGAGCCAATATACACTCGTCGAAAGAATCATCCGGTGAGGAAACTGACAACTCCAAGGAATCCTCTAGTAGGAAAACTAGTTCTCATTCCTAGAGGAAAAGAAAGAAGAGGAAACATTCCGAGAGTCATGACCCTAAAGAGTTCAAGAAAGCCAAACCACCCACTTTCGATGGAGAAATTAAGAAGGGGGATGAAGAAGAAGTTTGGATGCTTGGATTGAAGAAGTACTTCAGAGTCCATGATTACTCTGAAAATTTAAAGGTTCGAATAGCCATTTTTAAGCTGAATGGAAAGACCTCCATTTGGTGGGAGGACCTTAGGAATGTGAAAGGAATCCATGAGAAGGACTTTTTATGGAAACAATTTGAGAAATACTTAAAAAAGAAGTATATGTTAGAGAAATACTTTGATGGGAATACCAAGGAGTTCTATGTGTTGGAATATTGGTCGTTGTCATTGATGTCAACCCTAGTCATGGGTTTTGGACCGCAAGATTGATAAAGGCATTTGGACATGAAGGAAAATGCACATGCATATACAAAACCCATGAATGGATGGTATACATCATGTTGTTTCCGGTGGTATGTGGCACGTCACTCGGATCCTCATGGTTGAGGAGAAATGGATTTTTGAAGATGACAAAGTGAATTGAAGAAGGAAGTACATGTAGGCCCTGAAGATAATCAAAGAAAAAAATTACAAAATAAGAAAGTGTCAGGTCGGCCCTAATGTTAAAATGAAGCGACATAAATGGTATAAATAAACATCATTATACATTCATTTTGATACAAGTCGAATTTCAGAGGAAATAAGAAGAAAAGAAGGCCAAATTTCAAGGGAGGATGAAGTCTTTTGGTGATGTGTTCTAAGGTATGTTATTTTCAGGTCATCTTACCATTTTTGCTATAAATTTTTTTATGGAACGATTCAGATGGTGAAATCGCTATGGTATTGAGAAGACATATCAAGGTACCTCTGGTAAATTTTTTTTTCTTGATTCGCTATAATTATGGAGATACACTCTGTGGAAGATAGGGTTTGTGACTTGTCCTGAAGCTAGTCAATAAACAAGTGTTCCGGGTAAAGTAGTCATAACTTATTCATAGAGAATCCAAATGAAGTGGGAAAATTTTCATTGGAAAGAGTACAGACTGTAGTTTCTTGTGTGAAAGTTTCATAATTGGATGTTAATTATTGAGCGCGGGGCATTCTGTGCAAGTTCACTCTTCTAAATAGACCAGAATTGAATAAAGTCTAGCATTCTTTCTATAACCTCTTTTTGGGGAGGATTCAAGGAGTGAAAATTGGAGGAGTTTTAGACAATACATTGAGTAATATTATCTATAGGATCAGAGTACTCCAAGAATTGAAGAATTGCAGAAATTGAAGAAGTCTCAGGAAGCATTATCAGGTTCTATGTGATGATTGGTTGATGGTGATGATTTAATGTAAAGTTTTATTATCTCTCATATATTCTTGGGTGGAAGGAAGGGGCAAGGATGGAGAGTTCAACTCTCTCTTGATATTGGAGGATTATATCTTCCTCTTGGAGGTTTATCCCTCCCTTTACATTTGAAAGCTGTAGCTACCTTTGGAAGTCATTACTTCCCTTGAACAATAACTATTGATTATTTCTCATATATTGTGCATGGTGCATTGTGGTTTATTGGTGTAACTCTTATACTATTTTTCATTGCTCATTGGATATAGTTGAATGGTTTAAGTATAAGTTGAAAAAGGTTTTAAATTTTACTTGATACTGATTCACCCCCCTCTCAGTATCAACACTATGAACTCAATTTGGGACAACTCACCATAGATGAATATATCAATAAATTCCTTGAGCTGATAAGGTATGTACCCTACATAAAAGATGAAAAGGTAAAAATGAAATGTTTTATTAGTGGGATACCTATGTCCTTCCGTGACATTATTGAATTTGATGACCCAAAGACCTTAGAAGTCAATATTCGGAAGGCAGGGTATTGCTTTGAGCAGTTCAAGAACAAAACAGAACCTCACGAGGACTGGAAGAAGAAGAGTAGTTCGGGATTTGAGAAAAAGAGGTTTAAACCCTAAAGATTGAAGAGCTATGGGAAAGGTTCTAAGATGAGCCTTCCTACTAAGAGTGTATACCAACAAAATTTCCCCTCTCATAGTGGAAATAAACCCTTTGGAGCAGCCCCATGTAAGACTGATAACACAAAGAGAGAACCCTTGAAGTGTTGGGGCTGTGGAGAAGAAAATTTGTTGAGAGATTGCCCATATAGGAAACTGAACAATAGGAGGGTCTACAAAATCCAGGAGGCTACCATAGTCAATGATGTGGCTAGGAGCATGCCACAGATTTATGCAGCATTGGATGATAAACAAGTTGACCACCAAGCTTCAGTGGTGGAGATGGAAGGTATGATTGTCAACCATCTAGTTTCCATTTTAATTGACCCTGGTTCTAATTTGAGTTATGTTGCCCCTCAAACTATTGAGAAATGTAAATTGCAACAAGTTAAACATGTTAAATCATGGCCAGTAAAACTAGCCAATGGAACCAAAAGAAAAGTAGCAGAGGTCATACCAACATGCCAATTCGTTATGGGTGGATTGCCCACCCAAGCGAATCTAAACATACTTCCATTTAGGATCTCATGACCTACTGATTGGCATGGACTGGTTGTCTTCCCATAAAACCAAGTTGGACTGTTACAATAAAACTTTGGAATATGAAAATGAAGAAGGGAGAAATGTAACCCTACAAGGGATTCAAAAGCCTGTCTTAGTGAGACAAATATCAACACTTAAAGTGAAGAAGTATTGCAGAAGAGGATGTCCTTTGTATGCAATACAAGTGTTGGAATTTGTTGAGGATGAAAAACCAATCCTAGAGGACCATCCCATATTGAGAGAGTATAAATATGTGTTCCCATAAGAGGTATCATGTCTACCTCCAAGAAGAGATATTGACTTTTCAATAGAACTTGCACCAGGAGCGGTGCCAACTTCTAGAACACCTTATAGAATGAGTACACCAGAGCTAGTTGAACTCAAACTACAACTAAATGAAATGATGGACAAAGGCTACATCATACCTAGTGTGTCTCCATGGGGAGCACCGACCTTGTTTGTGAAAAAAAAGGATGGCACACTTAGGTTGTCCACAGACTATAAGAAACTCAATAAGACAACCATAAAGAATAAGTATCCCTTGCCAAGGATCGATGACTTGTTTGACCAATTAAGGGGTGCTAACATTGTCTCCAAGATTGACTTGAGGTCGAGATACCATCAGGTCCGAATTAAGGATGAAGACATCCACAAAACAACCTTTATGACAATATATGGTCACTATGAATTTTTGGTGGTGCCATTCGGGCTAACCAATGCACCAACCACTTTTATGTGTTGAATGAATAATGTACTCAATAAATTCTTAGACAAATTTGTATTGGTTTACATTGATGATATGCCAATCTATTATAAGAACAGGGAATATCATGAAGAACATCTCAAGTTAGTGCTTCAAGTACTAAGATAACATGAACTCTATGCTAAGTTTAGTAAGTGTGACTTTTTCCATAAACAAGTCCATTAATTAGGCCATGTTATTTTTGAAGAAGGGGTGGTAGTTGATCCTAACAAGATCAAAGCCATTATGGATTGGCCTACCCCAAAGGATGTATTTGATATTAGATCATTTATGGGCCTAGTAGGATACTATAGGAGGTTCATAAAAGGATTTTCCAAGATTGGTTGCCCAATCACTTCCCTTCAAAAAAAGGGAGTTAAATTTATGTGGACATCATAATGCGAAGAGAGATTCCAAGAGTTGAAATACCTTCTAACCAATGCACCTGTGCTGAATATTGCAGAGCCAAACAAGGACTTCCTTTTGTGTACATATGCCTACAAGGAAGGACTCCGAGGAGTCCTTATGCAAGAAAAACATGTAATTTGCTATGAATCCAAAAAATTGAATGAGCATGAAATCAATTATGTGACCCATGATCTAGAATTGGCAGCCATAGTGCATGCTTTAAAAATTTGGAGGCATTACCTCCTGGGTAGAAGTTTTGTGCTTATGAAAAACCATTGTGGGTTGAGGTACCTCTTTGATCAACCAAAACTTAATGCTAGAGAGGCTAGATGGATGGCTCTCCTTAGTGAGTTTGATTTTCAAATCAAACATATCAAAGGAAAAGAAAATAGGGTGGCTGATGCCCTTCGCATAAGTATGAAAGTGATTCACTTAGCAATGATAAGCACCTGCGAAACAGATGTCAGGGAGAGAGTCAAGAGTGCACAAGAAACCGATGCATTATTTGAGACTGAAAAATCATACTTAGAACAAGAGCCCACAGGGCTGAAGTACAAAGGTTATCAAATGTTGAATGATGGCCTGCTAACTTACAAAGGTAGGTGGTATATCTCGAATTGTGACAACTTGAAGAGGTTCATGATGGATGAACTACACAAAATACCATATACTGGTCATCCTGGTTATCAGAAAATGATTACGGCCACTAGGAAACTGTTCTATTGGCAAAGACTGAAGAAGGACATAGTTGATTACTTGGCGAAATGTCTAGAATGTCAGCAGGTTAAGGTATAACACCAACATCCAGCAGGGTTGTTGTAGCCGCTACCAATTCCAGAATGGAAATGGGAAACCATCTCCATGGATTTCATCACCGGATTACCAAAATCGACCAAGCATAATGATGCCATCATGATAGTGGTGGACAAGTTGAGCAAGGTAGCTCACTTCGTTCCCGTCAAGTCAACCAACAAGGCAATAGATAATACCAATATCTTCATGAAAAAAATATTTTGGTTGCACGACATGCCTAAGGAGATCCTTTCTGACAGAGATACGAAATTTACTTCGAGCTTTTGGAAATATTTAATGGCTGGTTTTGAGACTAAATTGTTGTTTACCACAACCTATCACCCTCAAATTGGTGAACAAACAGATAGGGTAAACCAAGTATTAGAGGACATGTTAAGGATGCATTTAATGCATCAGCCTAAGAAGTGGGAAGACTACCTACCACTGGTAGAGTTTTCCTTCAACAATGACTATCAAGAGTCATTGAAGATGAGCCCTTTTGAGGCCCTCTATGGTAGACAGTGCACGATTCCAATCAGTTGGAATAATCCAATAGATAGAATTACAATCGGTCCAAACATCCTAAAATAAATGGAGCAACAAGTAATTCAGATAAAAAAAATCTGAAAATAGCTGAGAATAGACAGAAAAGCTATGCAGACGGAAATAGGACTCCTAGAGAGTTCAAAATAGGGGACCATGTGTATCTTAGAGTTAGACCCGGGAGAAGCTCATTGAGAATGGGATCTCATGCCAGGATGGCACCTCGGTATTATGGACCCTTTGAAATTTTGTATAGAGTGGGATCTGTAGCCTATAGGCTAGAACTCCCTCCCACAATGAAGGCACATAATGTTTTGCATGTTCTGTTATTAAAGAAATATGTACATGATTCTAATCATATTATTGACTGGTCTGTGATTCAGGTGGAACCACAGGGAGAATTCTTTCCATAAATTTGATGCATAATAGAAAGGAATAAGATTCTACTCAGGAACAGAACCATTACACATGTCAAGGTGCAGTGGAAACACTTTGGCCCAGATGAGGCTACATGGGAAATGGAGGATGCCATGAAACATGCACATCCATTTTTGTTTACTTCTGTACATACATAACACATCAACATATAGAACATGAAGGATGATGTTCCTTTAAGGGGGAGGAGATTGTAATACCCTTGTTTCCCCCAGTTTGTAAATATAACTATAACTGGCCAAGAGACTATGGTAGACTAGATACGTGTGAATGTTTGATTTGATGAACCTTTTTATAAAAGGTCAATGTATTTATTTTTTGTTATTAATAGAAAGTGGATAAGTGTTGCATAACTATTGAAAGGGGGGTTTGCTAAGATATACCATGTATGCTATGAGAAAGATGGTGAGGGGAACCAAAAATGGTTGAGATGACCCCCACCAAACTAGTACCTTACTGGATTTAATGACTCAGAATAGTCCTCTGACCAAGAAATGAATTACCAATCAGAGTGGTAGATGGAAAAGTCCTCCTCAATAGTTAATGAGGAGATGGGGCAGAGTAACCATATGTAAGAATTCCACACCTGACCACGAACTAAGGATTCAGATCCACGTAACCTTGTTGAGGAAGGCAAGAAAATAGGTAATTGCGGGCAGAGGCGAGGCAACTCTTGAAAGACCAATCTCGAGAAGAGAAAAGAGTGCTTGCAACTTTGTGGTTCGAGGAAGAACTAGAGAATAATCTTGTTCTGGGCGTAAGAATTTCTTGGAAAGGTTTTCATTACAAGCTGACAAACGAGGCTGACAAGTGACCATGGAAGTACTCGGGTATACCTCCTTGCTTGGTACAAAGAAAACCCACTACCAGGATCACGTGGGAAGAGGAGAGTAACCTCCATCCCTAACTGTCGTTGAGCAAAGATAAAGAGTCTCTCTTGGAGCATCATGGTCTAGCTCAGGGGTGGCCAACGGTAAATCTGTCAGGAGTGGTTGTGCCTATGGTTGGGTGGAAACATGCACCCCTTTCAGCAGTTGCTTCACAAACTCTAGTTTTCTGATAAGTATTTTCATACTCTGTGTGTTGAAATGGAAATGGTGATTGAATACATATATTTATCTGTCTAGGAATGATTTTTGTATTGAATGAATAAGGTAGATGTATGTATTATCTGCATGTGAGCTCATGCTTTTGAATGGTCATATGTTTGCATCCGCTTAGCAGTTAAAGAGTCATGGGACGTAACCCTACAAGAAGGTCGAGGTAGGATTTATAGAAATGTTTAAGTCTGGTCGAACTGTTGAATCTACCCTTGTGGGAATTTCAAGTTCAAATCCTGTGGAAGAAGGGAACCTCCTTCAGACTGTTTACCATATAACTGAGGGCTCATGCCCAAGTCCTTAACCCGTTAACGACTAAGAGATTAGCGCATAACCCATGAGAGTTTTCGAAGGACCCATGTGACCGATATCTAGGAACCCTACGCTAGGACCGAAAGGAGCTAAGCCCTTCTGGCTTCAGAACTACGAGAGTTCAGAGCTCCAAAGTGTTTCAACCTTACCATTTATAAACCGACCGAAGGAAATTGATAGTTACAGTTACCCACAAGGTTAACCAGTGCCTGGCGGTTTCCCTAACCGTGGTAGACAAACTTTCTCCATCGTTAAACCTTGACCCATTTACCCATTGCGAAGAAATGTGAACCACTGATTCAAGAGAATTCAGGAGTCCCCTTAGCCATTGGATCTACGCCGAGGCAACTTCGGCAAAGTCCCACTTCGGGAGAACATAGATGCTATAACATCAAACTCCCTGAAGGCTGGAGCTACGAAGTGAGGAGAGCTATGGGATTGGGGAGTTCGTTAAGAACCCATCTTAACCATCCGTTCATCCAGAG
This sequence comes from Picea engelmannii, assembly GCA_009831015.1. NCBI lineage: Eukaryota > Viridiplantae > Streptophyta > Pinopsida > Pinales > Pinaceae > Picea > Picea engelmannii. Next base: position 587,672 of record ML777114.1, read on the forward strand.
GAGGGACCATCCTACGATACTTTGACAAAGACCTACTTTGGGAGACTAGAGAAACCATAAAGTCGGAACCCCTGAAGGCCGCAGCTATGAAGTAACGAGAACCGTAGATCTAGGGATCCTTCGGGATCTTCCCTGGAGGTTGGATTTATGCCAAGGTCAGTCTGACAATGACCACTCTGGGAGCAAGGAGGGAGTCACACCACAAATACCCTGAGCGTTGAAGTTACGAAGTAACGAAGGCCATATATCTAGGGGTTATGTGTACACACCGTGACTGTAAGATCGAAGGACTTTGAAGGCGATCAGTCTGGGGTGACGTGGTATGCAGACGTCACCCAGGGTGACGTCAACCCACGTTTGATGTGCCACATGTCACCTATATCTGAATGTTTCACTGACCCTACTTGCCCATTAAGACGTGACACATGTCATCCACTGTGGGGGCCACGTGTCATCTCTACCTTCTCGAGTGTCAACTCTGGAAATTACCTATTTGGACCATGTAGCGGTAGGAGTATTTGGGACCCACCGGTATTCGTCGTCGCATCTAGTACGTCACCCCATACGAGAGTGGACCCTTCGGGAGTCTAGGAATTTGAGACTTCGGAGGACACGCGTATAGAAAAGAAAAGGGACGTTCAGTGACGAAGCACCGAACACTGAATTCTCCTCTAGCTTGTGTGTTAGATGAGGATCAAGTCTCACCATTGGTTTGGACAATGGATGGACCTTCCCTCCAGGAGGTAGGAACCTGGAAATGGTACGAATGAGATGGATCCACGTGGGTCTCAACCAACGAACTCCTGAAGGACTCTGAGAAGCCATAACTTGTAAACCAAAGGTCGGATTAGAGCCTGATAACAGTCATTAGAAAGCTACGGGCGAGTAGAAGAGGATGAATCATCTCAGAGAGATTATTCAAGATGATTTGAGTAAGAAAAAAATTTGATGCCCCATTCTTTGAAAGGGTACTTATGGGTCGGGTGTGTTACACAAGGTTTATTAGATTCCTTCCCAACTAGATTTCTTTTCAGCCAACATCAGCCCCTAACCCTCTTTTGCTCTAGTTTGGGCTTCAGGTATTCTATGTTCCAAATCATAACTCTTCCACGACTTCTGTGATCTTTATCCAATCCCCCTTCCGAGAACGGTCTTCTTCTAGAACTCTCTTTTGTTCTCCCTCATCCTTCTATCTTTTCCTGTATGCCTTTTTGCATTCTCTTGCACACCTGCCCCCCTAGGAAGGTTCTTGACCTGTCCTATTCCTTCTGCCAAAAGGAACTTGGGTCAATCTGGGCCTGCAGGAAGACTGCACCCTGTGGTACTTCGGGCTGACAGTTTTATGTCTTCTCAGCCAGGCCCTCCATGCTTCCATTCATTGTGGTAGTTGGTTGTTCAACCACCAGTCCTTTTCTCATTAACTGATTTTTCCTTGGGATGAAGATGAGGCTTTTTATTCCAGATCAAATATTTCAACAAAGAGGATTGGGTCATGTTGGTATGATGAACCCTCTCTACAAGTTTCCTCACTCTTTCTTCTAGTGGTATCATGGCCAGTACTTCAAGGTTTCACCCCCACAATCAGTTGTTGACAATCTAAACAATAATACATTTACATTGTTCACATGCCATGACATGGTAATCATAAGTAATGATTAAATACAAGTTGGGGGAAACAAGGGAAACCATACTAATAGTAAAAGAAATTTCAGGTTGATTGTGAATGAGATAAATAAGGCTCCTAACTAGTTGTCGATAAAGAGTCAGGTCAACTTTGGGAGTCAAACAAGTTTTAGTCAACTTAACTCCAAACTGAAAGGGAGTAGCACACAACTTACAATCGAACATTTGAAAATGATGCAATAGATCCACTATACATTTATACCAAGAGAGAAAAAAAACATCAGAGAGAGATAAAGCTTGAAGACCAAGAAAATAATGTAGAAGAATAGGGTTTGTCACATCAAAAGCATCAGCAAGTCGTTTCTTCAATCTAAGAATGTGATCAATATTATTTCTAGTTATGACCAAATCATTACAATAGATAACAACAATTAAGGTATCACCATGAGTACGAAATACATAGAGACTGTGGTTAGATTCACAATGTTTGAAACCAATATGGAGAAAGGAATCGTCGATCTTATCATACTAGGCCCTGGGAGCTTGTTTCAAGCCATAAAGAGACTTCTACAGTCAATAAACAAGATTGGAAACTGTCGCAAAACTAGGGGGTCGTTCCGTAAATATTTCTTCAGATAATTAGCCATGAAGAAAGGAACCTTTTTATATCCATCTAGTGAATCTACCAGCCAAAGAAAGATTTATGATGCTCAATAACACCTTTAAAGGTAAATTCGGTCCTATAGACCCATTGACATTTCACAATGATCTTCCCTTGAGGTCGAGGAACTAAATTCCAAGTATGATTCTTCAAAAGAGAATTCATCTCATCTTACATAGCTTGTTCCCATCCAAGTTGTCATTGTGCATCTGAGTAAGAGATAGGATCACAAGTATCAAGAATACAAGCCACCAACACAACACTATCATGTTGCATGTGACTGGGAGTTTGTTGGCATGAAGAGACATCACCAACATCAATTCTAGTAGCTTCAATCTATTTAGCAACCCATCAAGGTAGGCAAGAAAGGTGTGAGTTGATATATGCTGTAGAATGTCGATCGGATGAAGGAATAGTTTCGGTCAAATAAGATGGAGGCCTGGTCAAAATAGAGCTCAATCGTCCAATTCATTCAGGAACACAGGTCGACGACCCAGTTGAAATAGGAACAAAGTTCAACTGCCCAGTCGAAATAGGAACAAAGTTTGAATGTCCATTCAAAATGTTGAAAAAGGAAACGAGTGCACTAGAGTCATAAACAACTTCAATTAAATCATCCTGTAAGGAGCCACAAGAAGTATTTGACAAATTTATGCATGAATACTTCTCATCAGAAAACACATTTCTTCTTATACAGGGTCAAATAATCGATAGGCTATGGATTCTTTTGAGTTTCCCATCATGATGCAAGCATGACTCTTTACATATAGTTTCTTCCTGCAATCATTTAGAATATGAGCCCAAGCAATATAGTCGAAGACTTTGAGGTGACTCACTAAGGACTTATTTACACACCATTTTTTGACTGGAGTCACTAAACATACATCTCTAGTTGGAATACGATTCAAGAGATAGTTGGCACAATAAATAACTTCAACACAAAAATGAGTCGGCATATTTTTGGCCTGCAAAAGACAATGAGCCATTTCGATCAATGTCCAATTCTTTCCTTCTGCGACATTGTTCTGTTGAGGAGTATGAGGAACAAACCTCTGGCAGGAAATGCCGTATCGAGCAAGGTATTCTTCAAACTATCAATTCACATACTCTCCACCATTATCATATCTTAAACACTTGATAGGTCGATCACATTGCTTCTCAGTCAATACCCTAAATTCCTTTAACTTTTCAAATAAGTGATTCTTATTTTTCAATAAATAGACCCAAGTAAATCTAGAGAGAGCATCGATAAAGGTAAAAATATACTTTGCACCCATTAAGGAGGGTTGATTGATACAATATAGATCATTGTGAATTAGCTCCAGTGGATTTTGTGCTTGCCATGCTTTTCTAGATTCAAAAGGGGTCTGATGATTCTTTCCCAACACACATCCTCTACAAACACCATCAGGTAGACGAACGTTGGGAAGACTAACAACCATATTTTGTGTGGCCATCGACTTCAAACTTTGAAAATTTAGATGTTTGATTCATTCACGCCAAATTATGTTGTGTTCATTAGTGTGAGCAGCAAGAGCAGTCGGTCTAGGATCAGGTCAAGGGAGGTCACAAAACTTGTAAGGTCCTTCCTTTGAGTTGAGAAAACCTTTGGTGAAAATTGACCTATCATTCTTAAAATCCTTAAGGAAGAACTGATCTGGAAAAAAATCAATAATCTTACGTGTCCATGTTAGTTGAGAAACCAACAACAAATTTGCACTCAAGTTTGGCACATGATGGAAATCAACAATATTACCATGTCATCAGGGAACAACATTGTGACCAACAATGCTGAGAGAAAAATCATCAACAACATAGATCTTCCACTCAACAACTTTATTCGGGTAAGAGAATGGAGAAGCATCCTTTTCCATTTGATGAGTGCACCCAAGATAGACTACCCACTCATGTTGAAAGGTATGAGTAAGAAACACTTGAGAAGTTTCAACTTGGAAGGTAAATTTGTTGGTCAATCGACAAACGATCGACATGTCTCCTTCGAGTTTCTTAACCTTTGCTTCTAGGTCGTCATTATTCTTCCAGTATAATTTTTTAACATGTCTGAGTTTTCCACAATATATACATGGTTTCTTCTTTCGATTCTTCTGGGTGGACATTGACTCATCAGTCTTTTCTTTAGTTTTATAGTTGAGACATCCTTGTTTGAGTACAAGAGCATTAAAATGTCCTCTTTCCTAGTAATTCATGTTGCATTTTCCCTTGAGCAAATGAGATTGATGTTTTCTACCAAACTTTCCTTCATCAAGCAACTTGTGTTGATCATTAATCAGTAAGCCATAAAAAATATCAAAGGTATAATCCTTACCATCTTCTTTATGTGCTTGGAAATTGGTTCAGAATGTGGAACATAACACGTCGAAGGGTGTTCTCAGATTCATTAGGACCAACTCAATGAGTTGTTCATATTTATTTTGATAATTCTTCCCACATTCGCCCAATTTCAACTGCAATTCCTTAACATGTGCCAGATAGCCCTCAATCCTTTCAAAGGAATGCAGATCTAGAGAAGTCAACTCTTTCTCCAACTACATAACTTGGATTGCATTGACTTTTTCAAATAAGGACTTCAACTTCTTCCAAACTTCATGAGGACAATCAATCCCGCTTGTATGAAAGTGAATTTCCCAAGAGATATAAGTCATGATTGTTGAGTCACCAAATTACCATCCTTTTTATCATCTTTTCACAACCTTTTCCTTGACTTTTAATCCTTTTCAACTTTTCGTAATCTTGTATCAAGTCCATTTTAATGATTTATGTGGGATTAAGTTCAATATAATTTCAAATGCATTTATTTTAGTATTTTAAGTGAATTTATGATTAAATGATAGAAAAATAACATGTTTTCACTTATCTTTGAAAGTTGGATTAGTTTAGTGACAATTACAGGTACATTTGGAGCTTCCAATAATTCAAATTTTTATCACTTAGCTCCAAATTCTAATTTCCTCTTCAACCATCGAATATTTGATGAGGATTTGGGATGATCATTCAAACATATTGGATAGAGAAGAATCTTGGAGACTTGGATAGGATTTGTTATCAAATATATTATAGATTTTTGGAGATATTGTTGACTTGCTAATTATTGGCAACTTGTTCTAACCACATGAGATATTTATAGATATGAATTAATTTGTGTTTATCTTAGTTTCAAAACAAGTTTATGTATAAATAAGAGTGTCATTTCCATTCCAAGGGGGAGGACTCTTGGAGCATATGTCCATACTATGATGGACTAAATAAATTTTCTTGATATTTTCTTTCACATAGATTGTCATTCTCTGGTTCTATAAATAACATGTTTTGATTTAATGTTATGATGCTATAGTTTAGCTTGGTACCATGAATTCTTAGGAGATAGAGCTCGCTCCATGAGAACAAGGTTACCTTTTACTTATGCAATTTGATTTCATATTTAGTCTTTACAATGATGCAAGTGTGGTGTGTTTATTTTTCCGCAACGTCATTTAGTTTTTATCATAACTCACCAACAATGGAATTATGATTTATGGAAATAAGAAAAGTATGAAATCATGCAAAGAGATAACTTGGCGACAAGACGATCCCAATGGCATGGTCGGTTCCCGAGTAGATGATAATTTCCAAGACTAGATGAGTTAGTTTTGATTACATGCAAGCATGTTTCATTTATGCAAGTGTGTTTCTTTTATGCACTCACTCATGGTCTGTAATTGAAAATAATTGCTATAGGGTACTTTTGTATGAATTTTCTAATCTTGGAATTGAACAATGATTGTAACCTGTTATTTGAAATTCTCAATCTCAGTAAATCACAGTCCCAGGGATGATTGTATTTTTGTATTGCTTTGAGAGCATGCTCAGTATTTTCCTTTTCTCAAACTTATTTTTATTAGTTACTGTAATGAGTGTTCGAAGTAGATAAGCACTACAAATGATATAATTCTATATATACAATGTTAGCATTTAACAAGTTTACAAACTTCAAATTGATCATTAAATGTAACAAGATTTAGGCATATAAATCGACTGACAATGATGACCTTGACAACCTCATATTTCTTCCCGTAGACGACAAATTTTATGTGGTCATCTTGCAGATCTGGAATTGCAACATTCATATATTTCCAAAGCCCTTTGATTTTCAACAAAGTCTCCATATATGGTGTCCAAATAACATAATTGAGCCCAATTAAAACAAAAGGAACAATATTGAAATCCATCTTCGATGTGTGACAGACCTGATAATCCGAACATGTTACAATTGATCCATAATATTTTGGGAACGATACGAAGGCATACATATAACATAGATATAATACATTAAATCTTAGATTCTATTAATTGACTGTCTAAAATACAAAATACTGTAAAATGCAAATTTAGCACACAAGCTAGCTAGAATGGTGGTAGCTTATCTATGAGAAGAGATGTGTCAGCTATTCTCATTCGTAAGAAGCTGATTACAATGAGGCTCGAAAGACATTTTTAACATAAAGCATAAATGAGAAAACCCTAAACAACCAAAACCCTAACCCCGAGAGATGAAGCACCGAAAGGTTTGTGGGCCCCAATGGGGGTAGTTGATATGTTAACTTCCCGAGGGCGTAACTTTTGCATACGATCACCATTTGGGGTGTTCAATGCCTCATCAGAAAGGTCTATCGGATAAGTAAAACTTCTGCTAGGTGTCAAGGCATGTTAATAGCCAAGCCTTGGCACCAAACAATATAAAAAAAAAAATCATCATTTAGGGCCTCAAAATGGCCTTAGAAGTTTGGGACCCAAAAAATTGTAAAAAACAACCATAATGGAAAATTGTTCTTTGAGACAATGGAATAGGTGGGTGGCCACCGATATGCATCTCGATCATTGCTCCCCCATTAGAAAGAAATCGTACCCATTTCATCAAGTGCCTCAATCAGATGGGGAAACTTTTGTTGAATCTGACTCCCGGTGAGTCACTTGCCTAGATGAATAAATTCCCCTACTTTGATGACCTGATAGAGTTGGATGGTCTACTGATAGGTATCCTTTGTCTCTGTGTCCATGATCTGATCGAATATCTCTTATTCGATACAGTCAGGATTGATTTCTGTAGGGGCCAACTGCTCGACCGCATTTGAAATGTCTAGGAGAGGTGGAAAATATGGTCGGAGCAGTTCCACAGTAAATGTCGGGTGCAAGCCAAGGAAAGGAGGAATACTTAATTCAAAAGCATTCTCACCCACAACCTTGGTGATGGTGTAAGGCCCATATCGGAGTGGGTGTAGCTTCCGATGAGTTCCTACGAGGCACTCTTTCTGCAAATGCAACCATAACTTATCTCCCACCTCAAATTTGTGTGGTACCCAATGTTGATCGTGGCGTTGCTTGTACTTTCCATTGGCTTTCTGCACAATATCGTGAAATTCTTGTTGGATGTGCTAGATGTGATAAAAAAATTTGGCATCCCGATCAACCTCGGTCTGAGCATGGGAGGACTGTTCCTATGCAACTGTAATGGGTAGAGCTACATAAATGGGGGCCAATGTTTGGAACCCTAAGGACACATCAAAATGATTGTGGCCAATAGATATATGGAGGGAAATGTTGTAGCTATATTGAACATAAGGAAGGATTCCATCCCATGGGCGTGGATGTTTGGAATTATAAATCCTCAGGATGTGAACAATCTTCATGTTAAGTACCTCTATTTGTCCATCAATCTGTGGGTGGAAGGCAGTCGATTTGGCCAGCTTAGTGTCCATCATCGACCATATGATGGACCAAAAAGTGCTCAGGAACCTACTGACTCGATAAGAGATAATGGTTTATGGGATCCCAAAATGAACCCAAACATCTATGAAGAAGAGCTTGGCGATGGCCTCAACTGTGATGCTCTTCTTACATGGTGCCAAAATTTTCATCTTAGAGAATTGATTAATGACCACGAAACAATAGTCATTATCATGCTTGGTTGAAGGCATATTAGACATGTAATCCATGGAGATGGACTCCCAAGGCCTATTCAGAGTAGGAAGAGGGGTGTATGGCCCCTATTTCTTGATGTCAAGCTTGGAAATGGTGCAAGAAGTGCAAGATCTGATTTACTTGAGAACATATCACCGAAGCTTCGGCCAACAAAAATGATTTTGCAGTACTGCCACTATCTTTTCTACACCAAAATGTCCCGTTGCCCAATTGCAATGAGCTTCCCGGATCAGCTTTGCACGCTCGCCTTAAGGAACACAAAGATGGCTCAGTTGGCATAAAAATCCATTTTGGAGATGAAAGTCGAGAACTATTTTTCCTCTGCTCAATGTCTGATAGGCAGTATGATGCAAACCATCACCACTCCTAGGGTTCGCGCGACCTCACGGTCTAAGATCATTCACTTAAGAGAGATGAGTTAGATATTAGGCTCTTGCTGAACCCTTGAAATACTCTACCATGGGCCTTTTCTCTTTTCCCTGTGTGCAAATGTGCGTGCGCAAGGGTCTTAACACGTTAGCGGAGAAATTTAGGTGACCTCGGGCCAAAAATGTGGGATAATCTCTTTAACCAAAAGGAACTCTGGCACTTCGGAGTTCCAGGATTTGGGAGTTCTAACTACAACACACAACAATCCTCTCGAACGCCGAATTTGTGAATAGTCGAATAGAGGTGGGGAGTAACGACTCACAATATGCTCCTTGATCTACGATTCACGAAAATTTTGGGACACAGGGCTTCAAGAGTTTTCCCTGCCTCAATGTGCAACACCTTTGAATGCGCAAACTCCGAACAGGGAAATCACATGGATGGCATCCACCTTCAATTGAATACCTAAGATTACTGCGGGCTCTGGTATTTAGAGATCTTCAGGATACAACACTTCAAATACTTTGAACATCGAACTGGCAAAGGGATGGATCTACGATCCATGTGTCCCTCTCAACAGATGATCGAGATCTACTCCATCCTTCAGGAGTTCTTGAGCCAAAAAAATTTACTCCATTCTCCCGAACTGTCGGATTCCTGAATCACTAGCAATTTGCCGACACGTGGCCCTAGCGCCAACAGTGAGGATCTGCTCCGGGCTTCAGAGCTTCAATATTTTTGCACACTCTTGCAACAACACTTTAGGTTCATCGGATATTCAGACTTCCAGATAACTGTTTATTTGGGGATATGTGTCCCCCATCTACCAATGGTCTAGATTAACTTCAGACTCCAAAACTTTGGGAAATTTGTCTCCTCCACAACACACACCCTAAAACTGTCGAATTTGTGGAGTTCAAAGGACTTAAAGGGATAACACCCACACACCTTCTCCAGATCTGACGATTGTGAAAAACTCTAGCTTCTCCTGAACGGATCTCGTCCGCTCAACCCAAAACAAATGAATTCTTTCTCCAATGACCTTTTCTCACTATTCTTCCTGAGCTTTGTCACTCTAAGTGATTCAAACCTTGGTGCACACCTTGTGCTACTTCTCCTGAGCTTGAGACTTAGAAAAAATCTCTTGTGCTCACTCTCCTTGAGACTCTCTCAACACTTCACTAAGTGTTGGCCCTTTACACTCCTTGCACAGGTCTATCCTTCGAGATTTTTATACTCAAACGAGTATATGTGCACTCCTTTCACTCACTCTACAAAATTCACTCTATCTCTCCTTAGCTACCGAGTTTGTAAATGACTCTGCCTTTGCACTCCTTGCGTGGCCACTGTGTACTCCTTGCATGAGGATTTCAGAAGAAAAACAATTGAAACTTATAGAACATCAAAGGTTCATTCATTCAACCATGAAATACATAAACAAACATATAAACACATAAAATAGATAACATAACATTACCCAAATAACTCGGAGATAAGCAAACTCAGACATGCGAAGTAAATCTCCTCTATTATATTCCTTGAGGAAAACATTTACAAGAGTTCCCACAACTCTCAACTTCTCTCTTTATCCACAGTAATCACAATGATATCAACAACAAATACAATAATCTTCAACAACCTATTTTGGGAATAGATTACATACATTTATACATGGAGGGGATTCTCAAGCCTTCCTTCCGACTACTTTAGTACTTTCACATCATAATTAAAGCATTCTACCACTAATATTATTACAAATAAATGAGCATTTACAATATAGATATGCGTCGACGCTCCAAATCTGTACAATCCTTTGGGCATTAAAGAAATTACAATCTCCTGGATTGTTTACAATGGCTCATACCTCGAAATATTACGGGCCTTTAATTACAATATTTTCAAAACATTAAAGTGACGTGCTCTCCTTGGAATCTAAAACCAATTTGAATGCAGGCACTGGATGTTGAGTTATCCTCCACTTGGCCTCATTGAATGTTGATGGCGATGCTCCTGCATCATACTCCTCTGAACAAAAAGAGTCATGGACTCCCGTCCATGATCTCCTCCACTATCTTTCCATGTTTCTGGATATCAGTTTCAGTTATCCAACTGGCATCTTCTACTAGATGATCTTTCCACTTAACCAGATACTCATAATAAACTTTTCTCTTGGTCTTTTTAGCAATCCTCTGGTCCAAAATCTTCTCTATCTGTGGCTTCTCTGTTATGAGCATCTGTTGCTTCCACTAAATCTCCTCTCGATCACATGTCCCTTCTGTATCATCCATCTTGTAAGGGTATAAGTATGCTACATTGAATATTGGCGATATTCCAATGTCCTCTGGAAGTTCAATCTCATAAGCATTTGCAACAATTTTTCTGAGGATCTTACAAGGTCCTATCTTCTTCATCTTCAGCTTATTATATTTCCCCTTTGGAAATATTTCCTTCCTCATGTGTGCTAAGAATTGATCTCCAATTTCAAAATTCACCTCTCTTCTCCTCTGGTCTACTATGTTCTTATATTTCTAGTTGCTATTTTGTAGCTATCCTTTGATCTGATCATGCAACTTCTGTATTTCTGCAACAAATTCCTCTGCTCATGCAATTCATAATTCATCTCGTACCAAATCTATCAAGTTTGAAATTCCTCTTGGATGCATCCCATATACTATTTGGAATGGACTCTTACCAATACTCCTATTCGGTGAGTCATTATATGCAAACTTTGCTTGGGGTAGAATTTGATCCCACTGACTGTTATGTTTAGTGACCAAAATCCTTAACAGATTCCCTAAACTTCGATTCACTACCCCAGTTAGTCAGTCTGTTTGAGGATGATATGCTGAACTGAAAGACAAACTTGTCCCCAGCTTCTTCCACAAGGTCCTCCAAAAGTGTCCCACAAATTTAGTATCTCTGTCTGAAACTATACTCCTGGGAAATCCATGCAATCTCACAATCTCCTTGAAAAACTAATTTGCTATGTGAGTAGCATCACTTGTTTTTTGACACGGTATGAAATGTTCCATCTTTGAAAATATGTCAACCACCACAAAGATTGAATCACTCCCTATCTGGGTTCTTGGCAATCCCAGAACAAAATCCATACTTATAGCATCCCACGAGATGTCATGATAAACAATGGTTTATACAATATAGTGTTTTGTTGCTTTCCTTTAGCATATTGGCAGATTTTTCATCTGTCCATGAACTTGTTCACATCAAACCTCATGCCTGGCCAATAGTATGAAGAACTCAACTATGCATATGTTTTATCATGGCCAAAATGTGCAGGCAATCCTCCACTATGTTTCTCCTTTAGCAAATTATCCCTTATTGAGCATTTCGGGATACACAACCGACTTCCCTTGAATAACAATCTGTCTTGGATTAGATACTCCATCCTTTGATTTTTTTCTCTTAGCAAAGGGTTCTTGCATTCTTCATAAGCTTCCTTGAAATCCAGGTCTTCTTGATACATCTCCTTGAGGTGTTCAAATCCTAAAGTCTCCACTTGGAATTCTTGCAAGATCAAACAACTCTTGCTCAAAGCTTCTGCAACTTTTTTAGTGCTTCCACTAATATGCTTAATACCAAAAGTAAAATTATGCATGAATTCTACCCATTTGGCATGTATCTGTTTTAATTTCTCTTGTCTGGTTATAAACTGCAAAGCCTGGTTGTCAATATACAAAACAAACTCCTCCGAGATAAGATAATGCCTCCACTTTTTCAAATCTTGAATTACAACATAAAATTCCTTGTCATATGTTGAATACTTCCTCTTAACATCATTCAACTTCTCACTGAAATAAGCAACAAGCTTATTATCTTGACTTAAAATTGTGCCAATGGATACTCCACTTGCATCACATTTGACCTGAAAAATCTTCTTAAAATTTGGAAGAACTAAAATAGGTTGTTTTGTTATCTTTTCTTTCAACACTCTAAATCCCTTCTCAACTTCTTTTGTACAATTAAAAGTTCCATGTTCCTTCTTTATGGTGTCTAGTATGGGTGCACAAATACTGTTGAAATTCCTGATGAATTTCTTGTAAAAATTCGCCAACCCATGAAAACTTCTTACTTCAAACATGCTTCTTGGAGAAGGCCATTCTATTATTTCCCTCACCTTCTCTGGATCCATCTTAAATTCGTTTGAAGAGATTACGAACCCCAAATACATAAGTTTTTTTTTTCATAAAAGAGCATTTCTTCAAATTCTCCTACTGTCACCTTCTCAACACATTTTTCAAATGTCTTAAATGCCCCTTTTCAATCTTATCGAAAACTAGAATATCATCGAAATAAACAATCACAAACTTACCAATAAAATCTTTTATAACTTCATTCATCAACCTCATAAACTTACTTGGTGCATTTGTTAAGACAAACGACATAACACGCCACTCATACAATCCTTCATTTGTTTTGAATGTTGTTTTCCATCCATCTCCCTCTCTGATACTTATCTAATGATAACCACTCTTCAAGTCAATTTTGGAAAAATAACTAGCTCCACTAAAAAAATCCATTTAATCATCCATTATGGGTAAAGGAAATCTATAACTGATGGTTATCTTGTTGATGGCTCTAGAATCTGTGCAAATTCTCCAACCTCCATCCTTCTTTGGACTCAACACAGTTGGTACTGCACACAGGCTCAAACTTTCCCCGATCAAACCTTATCCAACAACTCTTGGACTTACTCCTTGACCTCTTCATTATCTCGAGGGGTTAGTCTGTATGTTTCTTTGTTCGACAAACTTACTCCCAAAATAGGGTCAATATGGTGACTGATACTCTTGACGGGTGGTAAAGTGTGAGGTAACTCATCCACCACAATGTCAACAAACTCATCCAATAACTTGTGAAATTCTAAGGGTAAATGATTCATAGAAGTTCTTATGAGAATGAATCTCGGCTTACCTACAACAAAAAACTGTATCTTATGGTCTTTCTTAATTTCTTTTAAGAGTTCCTTCCCACTCATGAGAAGTATACTAGGACTAGCTTCGTCTTTGACTCCTTTATATTCTATTGCCAGGAACATATGCGTACACCCATTCTTCTCAAGGGTATATGTATTCTTGCTCCCATCATGCATGAAATTCCTATCATATTGCCATGGTCTTCCAAATAGAACATGAAAAACATCTATAGGTATGACATCACATAAAACTTCATCTCTATAACCACCTATTTTAAACTCAACTTTACATTGCCGACTTATCATGACTTGATGTCCTTTCTGCAACCACGACACCATGCATGAATTCAAATGTGTAGTCATCTCCAACTTCATATTTTCCACCATTTCTGTGGATACCAAGTTATCACTTCTCCCAATGTCTATGATCACCTTGCATACCCTATCTCTGGTCTTGCAAGTAGTTCTGAACAAACTGTTTCTCTGGACTGGTTCTCGTACCTCTTTCTATGGCTTTACGAGATATTTTATCATCATGAGTGATATTCCTTCTTCTGCTGCTTCTACCTTCATCTCTATCTCCACGTTCTTCTTCCGCGCCTCAGAAATGTGAGCTTCTCCACCTCCTGCATTCTTCTTCTCAGGACATTCCCAAGACATGTGCCATATTTTTCCACATGCATAACACTTCACTTCTCCTCCTCTGCCTCTTCCTATACCTATGGGAAAAAATTTCTTCCTTGATAGTGTCGTCCTCTAGAAATTCTTCCTCTTTCTATTTGACTGTTATATTTTCCAGCTTCTCCTCTAGGTTTCTTGAACTTCTCTCTGACGATTCCTCTTCCTCTGTTCCATTGACTCTGCTTCCTTTCCAACTTTTCTCCTGCCTTCAGGGCTACCTAATAAGCATCTTCCACAATTCTCATTTTCATCATGCTAATATCATCCTGGATTTCGTACCTCAATACATTAATGTACCTAGCAACTTTTTCTTCATCATTCTCCATGTGTCCTGCTCTTATGTTCAACTTATAAAATTATTTGGTATACTCTTTCACCGACAAACCTTTCCGTCTCAAATTCTGCAACTTCCTAAATAGATTTAACTGATAATCCTTAGGTATGAATTTAGCCTTGAGATTAGCTATCATTCTATCCCAACTCTTGATTTTGGTCTTACCTTTCCTCCTTTTTTCATCTTGCAACTCGTCCCACCATAAAGTTGCATGTCCCTTCAATCTAGTCACTGCATGCTTTACCTTCTTCTCATCATCATTTTTCTCATAGTCAAAGTACTTGTCTAAATCACTTATCCAATCAAGAAATTATTCTCCATTTAAATTACCTTCATACATCGAGACTTCTATCTTTTCTCTGGTTCCCAACTTGAAAACATCCCTCAACAATCGCTTCTATGTTGCTTGTTCTCCTACAACTTCTTTTGTTTCTTGTTCTCCTCTAGTGCTCTTCTTTGTGTTGTCTCCATGGCGTCCAACCTTGCACAAAGTTCTATCATTTCCTCTTCCATGACTACATTGACTACAGGTCTCTCCCTGTGTCTTCTTGGTGGCATGATTCCAAATCTTCTTTTCACACAGAGCTTAATTCCCACTCTGATACCACTTGATGAAAACCCCCATCACTCTTGGGGTTCGTGCGACCTCCCGGTCTAGGATTGTTCACTTAAGGGAGCTGAATTATCTCTTGGGGTCTTGCCGAACCCTCGAAATACTCAACCACATGCCTTTTCTCTTTTCCCTGTGCATAAATTTGCGTGCACGAGGGTCTTATCACATCAACGAAGAAATCCATGTGACCTCGGGCCAAAACTGTGGGCTAAGCTCTTTAACCAGCAGGAAATCCAACACTTCGGAGCTTTGGGCTTCGAGAGTTCTAAATAAAACACACAACAATCCTCCCGAATGTTGAATTCATGAATAGTCTAACATAGGGGAGGATCAATGGCTCACAATAAGCGCCTTGATCTACAGTTCACAAAAAAATTGGGATTCTGGGCTTCTGGAGTTTTCCTTGTCTAAACATGCAACACCTCCGAATGTGCGAACTTCAAACTAGAAAACTGGACGGATGACGTCCGCCTTCAATCAATGCCTTAATATTACTCCAGGCTCCGGGCTTCGTATCTCTTCACGATACAATACTTCAAATCCTCTGAAAGCCGAACCGACGAAGAGATGGATCTATGATCCACGTGTCCCTCTCAACAAACGATCAAGATCTACTTCGACCTTCAGGAGTTCTCGAGCCAAAACACTTTACGCCTCCGTTCTCCTGGATTTCCAGATTCCCAAATCACTAGCAATATGTCGACACATGGCCCTGATGCCAACGGGTAGGATATGTCCTGGGTTTCGGAGCTTCAGGAGTTTTGCACACTCTTGCAACAACACTTCAAGTTCACCGGATAGCCAAACTTCAGGATAATTGTTTATCTACGAACAAGTGTCCCCCGTCTACCAACCGTCTAGATTAAATCCAGACCCCAAAACTTCAGGAAATTTGTCTCCTCCACAACACACACCCTAAAACTGTCGAATTCGTAAAGTCTGAAGGACTTAAAGGGTTAACACCCATGCACCTTCTCTAGATCTGATGATTTTGAAAAAATCTGGCTTCTCCCGAACGTATATCGTACGCTCAACCTCCAAAAAAAATGAATCCTTTCTCCAAGGACCTTTGCTCACTATTCTTCCTGAGCTTTGTAACTCTAAGTGATTCAAACCTTAACACACACCTTTCACTACTTCTCTTGAGCTTGAGACTTAGAAAAAATATCCTACACACTCCTTGCGCTCACTCTCCTTGAGACTCTCTCAACACTTCACTAAGTGTTGTCCCTGTGCACTCCTTGCATGGGTCTATCCTTCAATCTTTTTATACTCAAATGAGTATATGTGCACTCCTTGCACTCACTCTACGAAATTCACTCTATCTCTCCTGAGCTATCGAGTCTATAAATGACTCTACCTTCGCACTCTTTGCGTGGCCACTGTGCACTCCTTGCATGAGTATTTGAGAAGAGAAACAATTGAAACTTATAGAACATCAAAGGTTCATTCATTCAACCATGAAATACACACACAAGCATATCAACATAGAAAATAGATAACATAACATTACCCAAATAACTCAGAGATAAGAAAACTCAGACATGTGAAGTAAATCTCCTATATTATATTCCTTTAGGAAAAAAATTATAAGAGTTCCCACAACTCTTAGCTTCTCTCTTTCTTCGCAGTAATCACAATGATCTCAACAACAACTACAATAATCTTCAACAACCTCTTTTGGGAATAGATTACATACATTTATACATGGAGGGGCTTCTTGAGCCTTCCTTCTGACTACTCTAGTGCTTTCACATCATAATTAAATCATTCTACCACTAAGCTTATTACAAACAAATGAGCATTTACAATATAGATATGAGTCGATGCTCCAAATCCGTACAATCCTTTGGGAATTAAAGAAATTATAATCTCTTGGATTGTTTACAATGACTTATTATTCAAAATCTTACGGGCCTTTAATTACAATATTTTCAAAACATTAAAGTGATGCGCTCTCCTTGGAATCCAAAACCAATTTGAATGTGAACGTTGGATGCTAAGATGTCCTCCACTTGGCCTCATTGATGTTGATGGCGATGCTCCTGCATCATAGTAGCAAAGTCATATTCATTATTGTATAATTATGGCCATCCATATGTATCATGTCCACAATAGTTAAGAACTGTGGTTAGCGCGGCCACCGTGAGTCGACCGAGGTAATCTACGACATGGTTGGTGATACCCTTCTTATACTTGATATTCAAGGGGAATTGTTGTAGGTACGTGGAAAAATTATGATGGCGGTCATTTTGTAATTTTCCTTGGGTCTGCATGAATTGTAGAGGCATGTGATCAGTGTGGATGATCATTTCCTTCCCCAAAATGTAATTCTTCCACTCTTGACATGCCTACAAAATGGAGTACATATGTTTGTCATAGGTGGGGTATCTTCAAACAATATCATATAGAGTTTCACTATGATAGGCTTCCTGATGCCCATGTTGAGTGGGGACTCCATTGATATCATAATCTAAAGTATTATTCTCAATCTCAAATGGTTGTTGCAAGTCTGGCAGAATGAGGATTGGTGTTGATTAGAGGTGTGACTTCAAATCCTCGAATGCTTTTTGTTGGGGAACAAACTAAAGAAACTTAGCCTTCACCCCACTCTTTGTCACCTGGTTTAGGGCCCAAGTGATATGAGAGAACCCCAACGCAAATCGTTGGTAGAAGTTGGTGAGGCCCAAGAAGTTTCACAACTCGGTCATTGTCTTCGGGGTCGACCAATCGTGGATGACTTGGATCTTGGATGGATCCACATGTACACCCTGCTCATCCATGATGTATCCAAAATATTGGATTCTCTACATGTTTAAGGAACAATTCTCCAAATTGGCATATAAGTTATGCTGTTGAAGGGTACCTAATACCTGTTGAATATGCTCCAATTGTTCCTCCCAAGTTTTTTTGAAGATGAGGATGCCATCCAAATATACAACCACAAAGGAGTTTGTGAATGGTCGTAATATGTAATCCAACATCCGCATGAATGTGTGCAGGGCATTAGTCAATCCGAAAGGCATGAACAACCACTCAAAGAGGCCTTTTTTAGAATTGAAGTTTGTCTTCCACACATCAGTTTTCTCAATTGAGACCTGGTGGTAGTCTGACTTCAGATCAATCTTACTGAAAACTTGGCTCCCTTAAGTTGATTGAGAATATCATCAATCTAGGGAATTGGGTATTGGTTCTTTACTGTGATCTTGTTAAGGGCTATGTAATCAATACAAAGTCAACATGTCACATCCTTCTTCTATACTAGAACAGTTGGACTCACAGAAGGTGAGGAGCTTGGTATGATGTGGCCTTCAAAATTAACTCTTGGATCTGGGATTTGATTTATTCATTCTCCATAACACAATGCTTTTATACATGGACGTTAGGCAGAGGAGCACTGGGTGTCACATAAATTGAATTCTTTACAAGACAGTGCACAGGAACCCCAGTAGGCGAGACGATGTTTCTCACAATAAGTCTCCCACCAATCTCCAATGTGAGGAAGGGTCTTAAGGAGTGTGAAGGTGATCTTTTCACTATTGGAAAAATTGTAGACAAAGAAATAACCCTCTACTAGATTTAACCATTTTTCCAAAGCGTCAACGTCTATCTGGCCTTCAAATAAAGGAATATCAAAGTTAATTTGTACCTTATAGGGTGTCACACCACCGAAGAGACTACTAGTTCAAGGTGCCTCCATTGTTTTCGACAATTGTTGAAGGATTTGGAAGAAATTATCCATCATCTCGTTCCTCTGTCACGCAAGGGATTCCTCGAGCAACAATTTGAAATGATCTCCTGTCCCATTGTCCCTATTTTATTCCACCATGAAAGGTTGCTTGGGTGTAAAAGAGTGGTTGTCCCCAAGAGAAACAAGATCGAGACCCAACTCTCTATACCGTGACCTCGTCGAGGACATGCACAAAGAACAACAAGGAGAAGACCGCTCTCATACCACTGATCCAGAATATTTTGGGAACAATATGAAGGCAAAAATATAACAAACAAATACACAAAGATATGGAAAGGAACACAATAATACAATAAATCTCATATTCTATTAATTGGTTATCTGAAATACAAAACACTGTAAAATGCTACAACACACAAGCTAACTAGAATGGTAGTAGTTTATCTCCGAGAAGAGATTTGTTGGCTACGCTCATTCACAAGAAGTTGATTACAATGAGGCTCGAAAGGCCTTTTTAACATAAAGCATAAATGAGAAAACACTAACTACAGGAGATGAAACACCAAAAGTTTTGTCGGCCCCAATGGGGGTAGTTGATATGTCAATTTTATGAGGGTGTAACTTTTGCATGCGATCTTCATTTGGGGCATTTGATACCTCATCAAAAAGGTCTATCTGAGAAGTACAATTTTTTTTGGGGGTCAAGTATTGTTGTAGGAGTCTCTTGGCCCCCCAAAATTCCCAAAACACATTGTTTAGGGCCTCAAAACAACCCCGAAAGTTTGAAAGCCGAAAAACTCTAAAAAACTACCAAAATGAAAAATTGTTCATTAAGCTAGTGAAATAGGTGGGTGGCCACCGATACTTGACTAGATCATTCTTCCACACTTAGGAATAAATGGTCCTCGTTTTGTCAAGTGCCTCCATCAAATGGAGAAAATTTTGTTGAATCCGACTCTTGGTGAGCCACTTGCCTTGATGAAGAAATTGCCTTGCTTTGACAACCCGATAGATGGATGGTCTGTTGGCGGGTGTCCTTTGTCTTGGTGTCCATGATCTGATCAACTATTTCTTGTTTGATGTAGTCAGGATTGAGTTTTGTAGGGTTCAACTACTCGGCCGCAATTGAAGAGAGATGGAAAATATGGTCAGAGCAGTTCCACATTAAATATCAGGTGCAAGCCAAGGAAAGGAGGAATGCTTAATTTAAAATAATTTTCATCCACAACCTTGGTGATGGTGTAAGGCCCATATCAGAGTGGATGTAGCTTTCGATGGTGTCCTATGAGGCACTCTTTCTACAAATGCAACCATACCTTATCTCCCAACTGAAATTTGTGTGGTACCTGATGTTGATCATGGCGCTGCTTGTACTTGCCATTGTATTTCTGCAAAATATCATGAACTTGTTGTTGGAAGTGCTAGATGAACTAAAAAAAATTGGCTACTCGATTAGCCTCAGTCTGAGCATGGGAGGAATATTCCTTTGCGACATTTATCTGATGCACAATATTATTATTTTTTAAATGGACACGTGTCAACTCCAGGTTGAGCACAAAAGGAATTAAACATCTCCCCCACACTGGGCTGTAGAATGTGCCTCTCAATGCAACCAAAACAATTGGGGTCCTGCAAGGTGAGGATCTTGCTATGATGTGGCCCTTCATAATTAGCTCTTGGATCTTTCATTTTATTTCTTCATTATTCATAACAAAACATCTGTATATAGGGCCATTAGGTAGAGGAGCACTGGGTGCCAGATCAATCAAGTGCTTTACCTGATAGTGCATAAGCACCCCAGTAGGTGAGGAAAATATGTCTTTGTACTCCTCTACTATTCCATACACCTGTTGTTGCTGGGCAGAGAGACCCCGAGGAGAGGTTTTGGCGGTTGTAGTGACCCTCCATTCACCTTTTGATAGAACCATACAGAGGACAACTCTCTCGGTATGGGAAACCACCTTTCTGCACTAGTTCGTAGAGTTCAAAGAGACCGTAGTATTTCAGACTGCCTCCAGTACCCTGTAGAATTGATCTTCCAAAGTGATAATGAACATACAAGGCCTATATTCATAACCAACATGGCGTTTCCACATATATGGTTGTCCTAGAAAAACATCAAAAACTTAAAGGAGGGAAACATCACACAATACCTCATCTTTGAAGGGTTTCATGTCGTAGTGCAGTCGACATTGCTGGATGACATGTATGGATGGGGATGCAACATTTTTTTCAGGTTCAAACTCTTGAAAACCTTTGTTGAGCTCAGGTTCTTCTGGATACCGCTGGAAACAATGAAATGGAGCGGGGTTCCCTTTATCCACATCCATGAGTAAAAAAGGTGCTCCCCTTATTTAGGATCCTCCAGTTCCTCTAGTTAGAATTTTGTGGTATTGATGGTGACACTAGGTTCTACATCATTGCTCCATTTTCCATTTCCTAGTTATGAATTAGAGTTTGAGTCAACATATGAAACTAGGGATTTTGTCTCATCCAACAACGACTGTTTGGAGCGACATTCATCAGTATTGTGCCAAGGTATTTTCTGGAACTCACACCATTTTCCAGTGTCCTTCTTCAACTTCCCATTACCCTGTCAGGAACTGCAGGGCACTTCCACACTAATCCTAGTAGAAGAGAAGAATTATTTAATTAAGAACGTAAATGAAACAAGCAATCACACAATACACCAAGATTTTACCCTAGAACCCTTAACCGGGAGAAACCAATAATCCTTTGAGCGTTTTGCTCTCTTGTTGTCTTATTCAATCTGAATAAAGGGTTACATGTCTAACCTTGGTCCACACCTAAGACACAATCGACATCATACCCTCTTGCCTACGTAAGAAAAAACCTGTAGCCAAATCGACTTACATATGCATGACCAAAAACCTATACCTACACATGCATTAACCTACATAAGTGCATTCTAGGATTCCTGCATTAGTCTTTACGACCTTACAACACACCTCTTTATAGGCTTTACAATAGGAAAAATCCTAAATATTGGCGCCCAAAAACAATTACAGATCCATGCATATCATTGGCTAAAAATCATGCAAATCACGGGATTCTGTTATAGTCGACTTCCAAGTAACGTTACTAGTCAACTATTAGTCGTCCTTCATTCGGTCTCTATTCGATCGTCTCACACCTGCATTTCGACCTCTTGTCGTTTGACTTGTCATTGATATCTTCAACTTCGACTTTTCCTGATCGACTTCCTCGACCTTCGACTTGCTGTCGATCCACCTCGACCTTCAACCGTCAGTCGATCTACCTCGATTCGACTTTCACCGTAAAGAATATAAAAACCCAACATTCTCCACTTGTTGTCTTCTTTGCTGAAACATGATATTCTTGAACTTTTGTTCACAAACCCAGGGCAACAATGCCCATAGCCTCTCTACACCAAGCAAAATTCACAACACTTGCATACTTGTTCAACGAGTCTGCTATGTTTTCTAACGTGTCTACTTTCTCCAGTAGCACCTTGTTACTTTCCACCATGTCTCTCACGAAATGGTATTATACATCAATGTGATTAGTCTTTGAATGATAAGCAAGGTTGTTTGCCAAAAATATTGTGATTTGACTGTCGCAACTCACCTTCATAGCTCTTTGCTCAAACTCGATTCCTGAACACAACCTTTGAAGCCATACCGCTTCTTTGCTTCCATGAGTTGCCGCAATGTATTCAACTTCTATTGTTGACAAGGCTACGACCGCTTGTTGGTTACTCATCTATATTATTGCTCAACCAAAATTTTTGAAGACATATTCGCTAGTCGACCTCCGTCGATCCAGATCTCCAGCCCAATCGACGTCGACAAAGCCATGTACATTTAATTTACCACTGTCACCTCTAGGATTTCCTTGGTATCATATAGTATAGTCCTTCGTGCCACACAAATACCTGAATATTCTCTTGACAACTATCTAGTGCTCCTTTCCAAGTGTCGACATGTACCTTCTCAACACTCCCACTGCTTGGGAAATGTCTGGTCGAGTGCATACCATTGCATACATTAGACTACCAACATCACTTGCATAGGGAACACATGCCATGTCCTCTATTTCTTCTTGTGTCTTTGGACATTGTTCAATAGTAGGCCTTTCTCCCACTGGAATTGACACCTTCACCAGTTTGCAATTCTGCATGTTGAATTGTTTCATAACTGTTTCAATATACTTCGTTTGATTCCACCAGACATTTCTAGTGGCTCGACCTCTCTTAATCTCCATTCCTAGAATGAAGTTAGCCACACCGAGATCCTTCATGTCAAACTTGGAGGATAGTTGCTTCTTCACCTCCTTTATTGCGTCCATGTTGTTTCCAATCAACAACATGTCATTGACATACAAAGCTACATATATGAAACTCTCACCTTATTATTTGGAATATATGCAATGATCAACTTTGCTTCTCACAAATCCCAAACTAAAGATGTATGTGTCAAACTTTTGGTACCACATCCTTGGCAATTTCTTTAGACCATAAAGGGATATTTTGAGTTTGCACACCAACTCTTGCTTTCCTTTTACTACAAATCCTTCAGTTTGTTTCATGTAGATTTCTTCTTCCAGGTCCCCATGTAGGAACATTATCTTTACATCCATATGTTCTATCTCTAGATCGAATGCTGCAACCAAATACATTAGTACTCTAATGGAAGTTAGTTTAGCAACAGGGGAAAAAATCTCACCTAAGTTGACTCCCTCGACTTGGGAATAACCTTTCGCTACCAGTTGAGCTTTCAACTTCTCAACTTGTCCTGTGACATTCATATTCTTCTTAAACACCCACTTTCTACTAACGAACTTCCTTCCACTAGGTAACTTGACTAAATCCCATCCCTTGTTTTTGTACAAGGATTCCATCTCTTCGACCATGACATCCTTCCAGAGTTTACCCTCTGTCGAGTCAACTACCTCACTGATCAACTTGGGCTCATCGTCAATGGAAGTTAGCATGAATGTGGAACAAAATTCATGCAAATTATACGTCTCAACTAGTTTTCTTATTCTTTCTGACCTCCTTACCACAGGAGTCAGTTGTTCCACCTCTTCGTCAGATTCAATGGACTCATCTGAATCATCTTCTTCGTTCCTTAGTTCAAACTGCATCGTATCAAGATTATTCTTGGTCTGAACAACTTCCTCGAGCTTGAATTTACCTCTGACTTCTCTGAATACCACATCTCAACTATACAATGTTCTCCTTGATGCAGTATCCCAAATCTTATATATTTTCATCCCTTCTTTGTATCCGATGAAAATACATTTGACTGCCTTCATGTCCAACTTGCTCCTCTTTTTCTTGGGAACATGCACAAATTTATCACAACCAAATAATTTAAGATGTGCCATCAAAGGATTCTTACCATGCCATACCTCATTTGGAGTCATGTCGACTAATGCCGACAAAGGAGACAAATTTACCATATATCTTGCAGTCTCAACTACTTCCGCCCATAATTCTCGTGTGAGTCCAACACCATTGAGCATGCTTGTTGCATTATTCATCAATGTTTCGTTCATTCTCTTAGTAACTCCATTTTTCTATGGAGTATACGATGTGTTATTTTGGTATGCTATGCCACACTACTTATAGAAATGATCAAATTCCTTTCCATGGAATTCATTGCCATTGTCACTCCTCAACACTTTAATCCTCTTTTCTATCTGTTTTTTCACAAGAGCTTTAAACTCCTTAAATCTCTCAAAAACCTCTGATTTCTTCCTCAAGAAATATATCCATGTCTTCCTGGAAAAATAATCAATGAAGGAGACATAACACATTGATCCACCAAGTGAAGGCACTATAACCGGGCCAAACACATCACTATGCACCAATTCTAGAATCCCATTTTCTCTTGTCGCTCTAGATGGGAACCTCACCCGACTTTGTTTTTCATATATGCAATGTTCACAAAAGTTGACTTCTAAACTACATTCAGGAAAACATTCGACCATACCTTTTCTTTTCATAACTCAAAGTCCCTTTTCTCCAATGTGTCTCATCCTCTCATGCCATAACCTGGTCGAGTCGATCTCATCATGTCTTGTCGAGTTGTTTTGAACTTACTTGGCTCAAGTCGAGTCGAGTTGTGCTGACATCGAGTTAGGTCGAGTCATAGTAATGTAGACTTCAAGAGAAATTATACTATTGCATCCAGTTGAGTCGACATTCTCTAAAAGCTTGTACAGGGTACCAATCCAAACTCCTTTCATTAAGACCATTGCACCTTTAACCGTATTGCATGAATCCTTCTGAAACATAATATGCACACCTGCATCGCTCATCTTGCTGACATATATTAGGTTTCTTTCCAAACCTAGAATATGTAGCACACCTAGAAGGGTTCTTTTCCTCCCATCCTATAGTGCCAGTCATACTCTTCCCCATCCGACAATTCTAGTTGTCGAGTCATCCCCTAAGAACACATCACCCCCATCATATCATTCATATTCACAAAATCATTCTATGTGTGGTATCATATGATAGGATGCTTCTGAGTCAATCAACCAAACATATTGATCCAACTGTGTACTAGTCGACACCAGATACACATCATGTCCCTTCTCTGAGGTCGTATTTCTCTCAATCGACTGCTTCTCGTCGGATCCAACACTAAATTTTGTTTCCTTCGACTTATAATAATTTTTATAATGCCTAGCTTTACCACATTTCTAGCATCTTCATGTCGACTGAATCGGGGATTTAGATCTACCCTTCAACTTGAACTTTCTATCAGAGAATATGCCTTTATCTCTTTCTATCAATCAAACTCTCACTACCAGAGCATCTTTAGTTGATCCTTCCATGTTATTCCTTCTCATTTCTTCCGACAACAGAGAAACAACCACATCCTCTAGTGCTATTGTGGTTGTATTTCTCCCAATAGCCATGACTAAGCTATCCCATGAATCTGGGAAAGATCATAATAGGCTGATACACTTCTCCTCATCAATGATCTTAATATTAACAAACAATAACTGGCTTAACACGATATTGAACACATTTAAATGCTCAGTGACCAAACTGCCATCACTCATCCTAAAAAGATACAATTTATTTCTAAGAAACAACTTATTTACCAGAGATTTCGACTGGTATAATATTTTCAACTTGTCCCATAGTTTCTTAGTCAAATCTTCACTCGAAACATTCAGCAGCACCGAATCTGCAAGACAAAGTCAAATCATACTTCTTGCTCTTCTTTTGAGTTTCTCCCATTCTTTCTTCGACATGCCTTTCGGCTGGGTACCTCGACAAACCATTGTCCATTGTTCTTGATCCACAAGAAGATATTCCATATTAAGCTTCCAAAGCTCAAAATTTTGGCCATTAAATTTTTCTATCTCTATTCTGGAATTGCTCATCATTATTTACCACGATCTTTAACACAATTTATGACTTATGACTCTTACTGTACCTAGGGTTTAGTTCTTAGACTCAATATTGGAAAATCAAGATTTGATATACTCGCCAAAGCACAACATTGCTCTGATCACTCACTTGTTAGGGAAAACCTAAACTTAGATACCACATGTCATGAAATGCATGGAACTTCCACACTAATCCTAGCAGAAGAGAAGAATAATTTAATCAAGAATGTAAATGAAACAAGCAATCACAAAGTACACCGATATTTTATCCTAGAATCAATATGAATAAAAGGTTACATGTCTAAACTTGGTTCACACGTAAGACGCAATCGACATCATACCCTCTTGCCTCTGAAAGAACAACCCTGTAGCCAAATCAACTTACATATGCATGACCAACAACCTATACCTACACATGCATTAACCTACATAAGTGAATTCTATGATTCTGCATTAGCCTTTACAACCTTACAACACACCTCTTTATAGGATTTACAATAGGAAAACCCCTAAATATTGGCACCCAAAAATGGTTACAAATCCATGCATATCATTGGCTACAAATCCCGCAAATCCCAGGATTCTATTACAGTCGACTACTAGTCGGCCTTCATTTGGTCTCTAGTCGATCGTGTCACTCCTTCACTTTAACCTATTTTTGGTTGACTTGTCATTGATATATTCGCCTTCATCTTTGCCTAGTCGACTTCCTCGACCTTTGACTTGTTGTCAATCAACCTCTACCTTTGACCATTAGTCGATCTACCTCGACTCAACTTTCACCGCAAACAATATAACAACCCATCATACCCTTCTTTGCCGGTGGATTGGGCCAGTTATCCTAGTGTTGGACATCCTTGCTATGTCCTTTGGTCTAGGAGTTAGGGCCACCCTTACCATACTTTGTTTGTTGCATATTTGGAGAGCCAAACTCCCACTTGTTTTGCTGCTTGAATTTATGCTCGATTTTGACAACATATCAATAAGCGGCTCCCAATGAAGAGATGTGTAGAAACTCCATTTCGGTTTGGATGTAACTGTGTAGATCCCCATGGTATTGTAGGACCAGATATAACTTGGAGTCTTTGATACCCAGCTTGGTGTGCAAGGTGTGGAAATTATTTGTGAACTCCGACACTCTTTGGCCTCTCTCTTGGTGCAATGTGGTCCATCTCGTGTACTGGTAAACTTCCAACGAGATAATATTGTTCCTTGAAGGAATCAACAAAAGCTTCCCAAGTGGGTTCTAGCCCAAAAATTATAGACTCATCCTCGACATTTTTCTCACAATAATTATCCCACCAATATCTAACATGGGGAATGGCCTCAAGGAGCGTGAAGGTGATCTTTTCACTGTTGGAAAAATTGTGGACAGAGAAATAACCCTCTAGCAGATTTAACCATTTTTCCAAAGCGTCGACATCCACCTGGATTTCAAATAAATTAATATCAAAGTTAAATTTTACCATGAAGGGAATCACACCTCCCTAGTGACTTCTTGTTGAAGGTGCCTCCGTTGTTGTCAACGACCCTTGAAGGGACTGGGAAAAATTATGCATCATGTCATTCCTCTGTTGCGCACGAGATTCCTTGAGAAAATATTTGAAAATATATCTTGTGCCATAATCCCTCTTTTCTTCCACCATGTAAGTTTTCTTGGACATGCGAGAGCGGGTTTCCTCAACAGAGACAGGCTCAAGACCTAACTCTATATACCTTGACCTCGTCAGGGACATGCACTAAGAACGACAAGGAGAAAACCGCTCTGATACCACTGATCGAGATTGTTTTGGGAACAATATGAAGGAATAAATATACCAAAGATATAACAAGAAATACATAGATATATGGCAAGGAACATAATAATACAGTAAATCTCATATTCTATTAATTGACTATCTGAAATACAAAAGACTGTAAAATTCAAAAGCACACAAGCTAGCTACAATGGTGGTAGATTATCTTTAAGTAGAGACGTGTCAACTACGCTCATTCGCAATAATTTGATTACAATGAGGCTTGAAAGGTCTTTTTAACATAAATCATAAATGATAAAACCCTAACCTCGAGAGATGAAGTGCCAAAAGGTTTGTGGGCCTCGATGGGGGTAGTTGATACGTCAGCTTCCCGAGGGCGTAACTTTTGCATACGATCTCTGTTTGGGGCGTTGGATACCTCATCGAAAAAGTATATACAAGAAGTACAACTTTTGTGGGGGATTCAAGCATGCACTATAAATCCCTTCGCCCCCCAAAAGTTCAAAAAAACATCGTTTAGGGACTCAAAATGACCCCGAGAGTTTGGGACCCGAAAAACTTAAAAAACTGCCCAAATGGAAAATTGTTCTTTGAGCCAGTGGAATAGGTTGGTAGCCACTGATATCCTCCTAGATCATTTCTCCCTCCTTAGGAAGCAATGGTCTCCATTCTGTCAAGTGCCTCGATTAGATGGCGAAACTTCTGCTGAATCCGACTCCCGGTGAGCAACTTCCCCTGATGAATAAATTGCTCCGCTTTGACGACCCAATATAGTTGGATGATCTACTTGTGGGTGTCCTTTGCCTTGGTGTCCATAATCCAATCAATTTTCTCATGTTCGATGCATTCAATATTGAGTTATGTAGGGGCCAACTGCTTGGCTGCATTTGAAGTGTCAAAGAGAGGTGGAAAATATGGTTGGAGCAGTTCCACATCAAAACCCGGGTGCAAGCCAAGGAATGGAGGAATAATTAATTCAAAATCATTCTCAACCATAGCCTTGGTGATGGTGTAAGGTCCGTATCGGAGTGGGAGTAGCTTCCGATGGGGTCCTGTGAGGTTCTCTTTTTGTAAATGCAACCATACCTTATATCCCACCTAAAATTTGTGTCGTACCCAATGTTAATGGTGGCACTACTTGTACTTGCCATTGGATTTTTGCACAATACCATGAACTTGTTGTTGGATGTGCTAGATGTGCTCATTAAAATTTGGCTACCTGATCAGCCTTGGTTTGAGCATGGTAGGACTCTTCATGTGCGACTGCAGTGGATAGAGCTACGTCAATGGGGGCCAATGGTTGGAACCCCAAGCACACCTGAAAAGGGTTGTGGCCAATAGAGCTTTGAAGGGGTCCATTGTGGCTATGTTGAACATAAGGAAGGATTCAATCCCATGTGCATGGATGTTTGGAATTATACATCCTCAGGATATGAACAATCATCTTGTTGACTAACTCTGTTTGTCCATCAGTCTGTGGGTGGAAGGAAATCGATTTGGTCAGCTTGGTGTCGATCATCAACCATAGGATGGAACAAAAATTTCTCAGGAAATTACTGTCTCGATCAATGATAATAGTTTGTGGGAGCTCAAAATGAACCCAAACATGTGTGAAGAAGAACTTGGTGGTGGCGTCGACTATGATGCTCTTCTTGTAGGGTGCCAAAATTGCCATCTTAGAGAATTGATTAATGACTACGAAAACACAGTCATTACCATGCTTGTTTGAAGGTAGACCAAACATGTAGTCCATGGAGATAGACTCCCAAGGCCTATTTGAAGTAGGAAGAGGGGTGTATATCCCTTGTTCCTTGATGGCAGGCATGGAAATGGTGTAGGAAGTGCAGGATCTGATGTACTTGCGAACATCTTGTCAAAGCTTCGACTAATACAAAAGATTTTTCAATACTTCCACTATCGTTTCTACACCAAAATGTACCGTCGCATGACTGAAATGAGCTTCCCAGATTAGATTTGCATGCTCGCTTTAAGGAACACAAATATGGCTCAAATGGAATAATAATCCATCCTGGAGATGAAATTTGAGAACTGTTTTGCATGTGCTCAATGTTTGATAGGCAGTAACAAAGTTAGAGTCATTATTGTATAATTGTGGCCATCCATATGTCTCATGTCCACATGAGTTAAGAACTATGGTTAGCACTACCACAGGGGGTAGACCGAGGCAATTTGCAACATGGTTGGTGCTACCCTTCTTATACATGATATTCAAGTGGAATTGCTGCAGGTACATGGACCATTTTTGATGGCGATCATTCTGTAATTTTCCTTGTTTCTTCATAACTTACAAAGGCTTGTGATAATTTGGATGATCATTTCCTTCCCCAGAATCTAATGCTTCCATTGTCGACATGCCTACACAATGGAGTACATCTCTTTTTCGTAGGTGGGGTATCTTTTCACAACTTCAGATAGAGTTTCAATGTGATAGGCTACTAGATTCCCATGTTGAGTGAGGACTGCATCGATAGCATAATCTGAAACATCTATCTCAATCTCAAATGGTTGTTGCAGGTCTGACAAAATGAGGATTGGTGCTGAGCAGAGGCAGAATTTGAATTCCTCGAATGCTTTCTGTTGTGTCGCGGACCACAAAATCTTGGCCTTCGCACCACCCTTTTTCACCTGGATTAGGGCCCAAGCAATATGAGAGAGCTCCAACACAAATCGCTGGTAGAAGTTGGCAAGGTCTAAGAAGCTGCAGAGATCGGTCATTGTCTTCGGGACCATCCAACCGCATATGACTTCGATCTTGGATAGATCCACATGTACACCCTACTCATCCATTATATATCTTAAATATTGGATTCTCTTCATTCAGAAGGAACACTTCTCCAAATTGGAATATAACTTGTGTTGTCGCAAGGTGCCCAATACCTGTTGAATATGCTCCAAATTTTCCTCCCAAGTTTTGTTGAAGATGAGGATGTCATCGAAATATACAACCACAAAGGAGTTTGTGAATGGTCGTAATATATCATCCATCATCCACATGAATGTGTTCGAGGCATTAGTCAAGCCAAAAGGCATGAACAACCACTCAAAGAGGCCTTCTTTAAACTTGAAGGTTGTCTTCCACACATTAGTTTTCTCAATCGATACCTGGTGGTAGCCCGACTTCAGATAAATATTATTGAAAAACTTGGCTACCTTGAGTTGATCGAGAAGATCATTAATCCAGGGAATTAGGTACCAGTTATTGATTGCGATCTTTTTCAGAGATCTGTAATCAATACAAAGTCTCCTTCCAAGCTCTGACATGGGGAAGGGCCTTAAGGAGTGCGAATGTGATCTTTTCACAGTTGGAAAATTTGTGGGCGAAGAAATAACCCTCTAGCAGATTTAACCATTTTTCCAAAGCATCAAAATCTATTGAGTCTTCAAATAAAGGAATATCAAAGTTAACTTGCACCTAAAAGGGTGTCACACCTCCGAAGTGACTGTTGGTTGAAGGTGCCTCTATTGTTGTCAGCATCCGTCGAAGGATCTGAGAAAAATTATCCATCATCTCATTCCTCTGTCGTGCGAGGGCTTCCTCAAACAACAGTTTGAAAGGATATCATGTCCCTTCGTCCCTCTTTTCTTCCTCCATGGAAGGTTTCTTGGGAATGTGAGAGGGATTTTCCTTTAGAGAAACAAACTTGAGACTCAACTCTCTATACCGTGACCTCGTCGAAGTCATGCACTAAGAACGACAAGGGGCAAACCGCTCTGATATCATTGATTTAGATTATTTTGGGAGCGATACAAAGGTAGAAATATAACAGAGATATAACAAAGAAATACATAGAGATATGGAAAGGAACACAATAATAGAGTAAATCTCAGATTCTATTAATTGATCGTCTGAAATACAAAAGACTATAAAATTAAAAAGCACACAAGTTAGCTAGAATGGTGGTAACTTATCTCTGAGAAGAGATGTGTCAACTATTCTAATTCCTAAGAAGATGATTACAATGAGGATAGAAATGCCATTTTAACAGAAATCATAAATGAGAAAACCATAAACATCCAAAACCCTAACCAAGGAGATGAAGCGCTAAAAGGTTTATGGGCCCCAACGGGGGTAGTTGATACGTCAACTTCCCAAGTGTGTAACTTTTGCATACGATCTCTTTTTGGGGCATTCAATACCTCATCAGAAAGGTCTATCCGAGAAATACAACTTCCATTTGTTGTGAGATATTTTCCTTAAGAAACCTTGCTCCTCAAAAGTCCAATATGGAAAACTTTTCTTTAAGCCAATGGAATAGGTGGGTGGCCAAAGACATCCATCTAGATCATTAATACCCCCTTAGGAATAAATGGTCCCCATTGCGTCAAGTGCTTCCATTAGATGGGGAAACTTCTACTGAATTTGATTCCTGGTGAGTC
The DNA here is from genome assembly GCA_009831015.1 of Picea engelmannii. Classification (NCBI taxonomy): domain Eukaryota; kingdom Viridiplantae; phylum Streptophyta; class Pinopsida; order Pinales; family Pinaceae; genus Picea; species Picea engelmannii. The sequence goes on from ML777114.1 coordinate 620,100, forward strand.
ACTTGCCCTCATGAAGAAATTTCCCTACTTTGATGACTCAATAGAGTTGGATGGTCCGCTGGTGGGTGTCCTTTGTCTTAGTGTCCATGATCCGATCAATTGTATCCTATTCGATGCATTCTCGATTAAGTTTTGTAGGGGCCAACTGCTCGTCCCCATCTAAAGTGTCCAGGAGAGGTGGGAAATATGGTCGGAGCAGTTCCACATTAAATACCAGGTGCAAGCCAAGGAAAGGAGGAATACTTAATTACAAAGCATTCTCACTCACAACCTTGGTGATGTTGTAAGGCACATATCAAAGTGGGCGTAGCTTCCAATGGGGTCCTATGAGGTTCTCTTTATGCAAATGAAACCATACCTTATCGCCCACCTCAAATTTGTGTGGTACTCTATGTTGATCATGGCACTGCTTGTACTTGCCATTGGATTTCTACACAATATCACAAACTTGTTGTTGGATGTGTTGGATGCACTCAACAAATTTGGCTGCCCGATCAACCTCGGTTTGAGCATGGGAGGACTATTCCCATGTAGCTACAATGGGAAGATATACATCAATGGGGGCTAATGGTTGGAACCACAAGCACGCCTGAAAAGGGATGTGGCCAATAGAGCTATGGAGGGCTCTGTTGTAGCTATTTTGAACATAAGGAAGGCTTTCATCCCATGTGCATGGATGCTTGGAATTATACATCCTCGGGTTACGAACAATCATCATGTTGACTACCTCTGTTTGTCCACTAGTCTGTGGGTGGAAGGCAATTGATTTGCTCAGCTTGGCGTCCATCATCGACCATATGATGAAACAAAAAGTGCTCATGAACCTACTGTCTCTATTGGAGATAATAGTTTGTGGGAGCCAAAAATGAACCCAAGCATGTGTGAAGAAGAGCTTGGTGGTGGCCTCGATTGCGATGCTCTTCTTGCAGGGTGCCAAAGTTTCCATCTTAGAGAATCGATCAATGACCATGAAGACACAGTCATTCCCATGCTTCGTTGAAGGTAGATCAGACATGTAGTCCATGGAGATGGAATCCCAAGGCCTATTTGAAGCAGGTAGAGGGGTGTATGGCCCCTGTTCCTTGATGGTGGGCTTGGAAATGGTGTGGGCAGTGCAATATTTGATGTACTCGCGAACATCTTGTTGAAGCTTCAACCAATGAAAATGATTTTGTAGTACTGCCACTGTCTTTTCTACACCAAAATGTCCCACTGCCTAGCTGCAATGAGATTCCAAGGCCAGTTTTGCATGCTCGCTTTAAGGAACACAAAGATGGATCAAATGGCATAGCAATCTATCTTGGAGATGAAATTCGAGAACTATTTTTCCTGCGCTCAATGTCTGATAGGAAGTAGCAAAGTCAGAGTCATTATTGTATAATTGTGGCCATCAATATGTCTCATGTCCATAAGAGTTAAGAACTACAGTTAGTGCTGCCACCGGGGGTCAATCGAGGCAATCTGCAACATGGTTGGTGATACCCTTCTTGTACTTAATATTCAAGTGGAATTGCTGCAGGTACATGGACCATTTTTTATGGCAACCATTCTGTAATTTTCCTTGTGTCTGCATGAATTACAGAGGCCTATGATCAGTGTGGATGATCATTTTCTTCTCTAGAATGTAATGCTTCCACTGTTATCATGCATGCACAATGTAGTGCATATGTTTTTCATAGGTGCGGTATATTTGAACAACATCAGATAGAGTTTCACTTTGATAGGATAACAGATTCCCATGCTGAGTGAGGATTGCACCGATAGCATTATCTGAAGCATCAATCTCAATATCAAATGGATGTTGAAGGTCTTGCAGAATGAGGACTAGTGCTAAGCAAAGGCTGAATTCCAAATCCTTGACTGCTTTCTGTTGGGGCGCAGAGCACACAAAATTTTCCTTCGCGCCACCCTTCGTCACCTGGCTTAAGATCCAAGCAATATGAGAGAACCCCAACACAAACTATGGGTAGAAGTTGGAGAGGGCCAAGAAGTTGCAGAGCTCGGTCATTGTCTTCAGGGCCAACCAATCACGGATGACTTGGATCTTAGATGGATCCACATGTACACCTTGCTCATCCACAATATATCCCAAAAATTGGATTCTCTGCATCCTGAAGGAACACTTCTCCAAATTGGAATATAACTTGTGTTGTCCTAGGGTGCCCAATACCCGTTGATCCCAAGTTTTTCTTAAGATGAGGATGTCATCGAAATATACAACCACAAAGGAGTTTGTGAATGGCCGTAATATATCATCCATCATCCACATGAATGTGGCTGGGGCATTAGTCAAGCCGAAAGGCATGACCAACCACTAAAAGAGGCCTTCACTTGAAGGTTGTCTTCCACACATCAATTTGCTCAATCGACATCTGGTGGTAGCCTGACTACAAATAAATCTTACTGAAAAACTTGGCTCCCTTGAGCTGATCGAGAAGATCATCAATCCCAAGCATGGGTACCGGTTCTTGACTGTGATCTTGTTTAGGGCTCTGTAATTAATACAAAGTTACCGTGTACCATCCTTCTTATGTATTGGAACAATTAGACTCCCGGAAGGTGAGGAGATTAGTCTTATGTGGCCCTTCAAAATCAACTCTTGGATCTGGCATTTGATTTCTTCATTCTCCATAATAGAATGCCTATATACAGGGCCATTAAGAAGAGGAGCACCGGGTGTCATATCAATTGAGTGCTTTACTTGACAGTGCATATGCACCCCAATATGTGAGCTGATTATGTCTTTGTACTCCTCTACTATTCCGTCCACCTATTGTTGCTGGACAGAGAGACCCCGTGCAGAGGTTTTGACGATTCCAGTGATCTTCCGTTCACCTTTTGATCGAACCATACAGAGGAAAAATCTCTCGGTTTGAGAAGCCAACTTTCTGCACTTTTTCGTGAAGATAAAAGAGACCATAGTATTTGGGACTGCCTTCTGTACCCTGTAGAGTTGATCTCCCAAAGTGATGATGACACTACGAGGGCTAGATTCATAATCAACATGATACTTCCACATATATGGTTGTAATAGAAAAACATCACAAAATTCAAGGGGGGAAACATCACATAATACATTGTCTTTGAAGGGTTTGATGTCGTATTGCAGTCGACATTGTTGGCTGATGCAGATGTCTCATCCCTAACTGAGACAACTGATGGTGTATGGATGGGGATGCAATGTCATTGTATGGTTAAACCTCTTGAAAACCTTTTATAAGATCATTTTCTTCTAGCTACCACTTTCAACAATGAAATAGAGCGGGGTTCCCTTCACCCACATCTGTGATTGGAAAAAGCACTCTCCTTCTTCAGGCTCCGTTGATTCCTTTGGCTGGACTTTGGTGGTAGCGATGGTGAAATTGGGTTCTACATCAATGATCCATATTCCCTTTTCCGGTTTTGAATCAAAGTCTGAGTCAACATTTGAACCTAAGGCTTTCGTCTCAAACAACGACGACTATTTGGAGTGACATTTATCAATATTGTGCCAAGGGATTTTGTGGAACTTCAACCATTTTACAATGTCCTTCGACTTAACAGTACCCTTCTTTGTTGGTGGCTTGGGAAAATTATCCTGGGGTTGGCCATCCTTTCTCTATCCTTTGGCCTAGGAGTTAGGGCCACCCTTACCATACTTTGGTTGTTGTGGATTTGTAGACCCGAACTCCCGCTTCTTCTGTTGTTTTAATTTCTTCTTGATTTTGACAGCGTATCAATAAGCGACTCCTAATGATGAGATGTCCAGAAACTCCATTTCGGTTTGGATGTACATATGCAGAGCCCCACATTATTTAAGGACCAAATTTTTCTCGGATTATTTGATACCCATCTTTGTGCACAAGGTATTGAAATTATTTTTGAACTTGAACACTGTTTGGCCTCTCTCTTGGTGTAGTGCGGTCCATCTTGTGTACCGGTCATCATAACTTCCAACATGGTAATATTATTCCTTGAGGGCATCAACAAAATCTGCCAAAGTGGGTCTTGACCCAAAAATTATTGACTAATCCTCGACATGTTGCTCAGAGTAAGTCTCCTACCAGTCTCTGACATGGGGAAAGGCTTGAAGGACTGCGAAGGTGGTCTTTTCACCATTTGAAAAATTGTGGACAGAGAAATAACCCTCTAGCAGATTTAACCATTTTTCCAAAGTATCCACGTCTATCCGGCCTTCAAATAAAGGATTATAAAAGTTAATTTGTATCTTGAAGGGCGTCACACCTCCAAAGTGCCTACTGATTGAAGGTGCCTTCGATGTTCTTAGCAACCTTCAAAGAATCTGGGCGAAATTATCCATCATCTTGTTCCTCTATCACACGAGTGCTTCTCCGAGCAATTGTTTGAAATGATATCCTGTCCTGTCGTCCCTCTTTTATTCCACCATAGAACGTTTCTTGGGCGTGCATGAGCGATTTTCCTCAATTGAAATGAGCTCGAGACCCAACTCTTTATACCCTGATCTCATCTGGAACATGCACTAAGAATGACAAGGAGCAGACCGCTCTGATACCGCTGATCGAGATTATTTTGGGAATGATGTGAAGGCAGAAATATAACAAAGATATACCAAAAAATACACATAGATATGGCAAGGAAAATAGTAATACCATAAATCTAAGATTCTATTAAATGATTGTATGAAATACAAAAGACTGTAAAATACAAAAGCACACAAGCTAGCTAGAATGGTGGTAGCTTGTCTCTGAGAAGAGATGTGTCGACTACGTTCATTCACAAGAACTTGATTACAATGAGGCTCAAAAGGCCTTTTTAACATAAAGCATAAATGAAAAAATCCTAAACATCCAAAAACCTAACCACGGGAGATGAAGCACCAAAAGGTTTGTGGGCCCCAATGGGGGTAGTTGATACATCGAATTCCCGAGGGCATAACTTTTGCGTATGATCTCTGTTTGTGGAGTTTGATACCTCGTTGAAAAGGTATACCTAAGAAGTAAAACTTCCAATCATTATTATGGATTTCCATAGGCAACCATTATCCCCTTGAAAGTAAAAAAAAAAAATCGTTTAGGGCCTCAAAACAACCCTAGAAGTTTGGGACCCGAAAAATTGTAAAAAAACTGCCAAAATGGAAATTTGTTCTTTGAGTTAGTGGAATAGATGGGTGGCCACTGATATTCATCTATATAATTCTTCCCCCCTTAGAAAGAAATGGTGCCCATTTCATCAAGTGCTTTGATCATATGGGGAAACTTCTGTTGAATCTGAGTCCTGGTGAGCCACTTGCCCTTATGAAGAAATTGCTCTGCTTTGATGACCCAATAGAGTTGGATGGTCTGCTGGTGGGTGTCCTTTGTCTTGGTGTCCGTGATATGATCAACTATTTCCTGTTTGATGCAGTCAAGATTGAGTTTTGTAGGGGCCAACTGCTCAACCACATCTGAAGTGTCCAGGAGAGGTGGAAAATATGGTTGGAGCAGTTTCACATTAAACACCATGTGCAAGCCAAGGAAATGAGGAATACTTAATTCAAAATCATTCTCACCCACAACCTTGGTGATGGTGTAAGGTTCGTATTAGAGTGGGCGTAGCTTCCAATGGGGTACTTTGAGGTGCTCTTCCTGCAAATGCAACCATACCTTATCTGCCACCTAAAATTTGTGTGGTACCCGATGTCGATCATGGTGCTGCTTGTACTTGCCATTGAGTTTCTGCACAATTTTATGAACTTGTTTCTAGATGTGATGGATGTGTTCAAGAAATTTTTTTGCTCGGTCAACGTCAATCTGAGCATGGGAGGACTCTCCCTATGCGGTTGCAATGGGAAGAGCTACGTCAATGGGGGACAATGGTTGGAACCCCAAGCACACCTGAAAAGGGACGTGGCCAATAAATCTATGGAGGGATATGTTGCAGCTATGTTGAACATAATGATGGATTTCATCCCATGTGCGTGGATGTTTGGAATCATACATCCTTAGGATATGAACAATCATCTTGTTGACACGTTTGTTTGTCCATGAGTCTGTGGGTGAAAGGTAGTCGATTTGGTCAGTTTGGTGTCCATCATCGACCATAGGCTGGACCAAAAAGTGTTGAAGAACCTATTGTCCCGATTGAAGATAATTGTTTGTGAGATCCCAAAATGAACCCAAATATGTGTTAAGAAGAGTTTGGCAGTTGCCTCAACTGTGATTCTCTTCTTGCAGGGCGCCAAAATTTCCATCATAGAGAATCGATCAACAACCACGAAGATACAATTATTCCCATGCCTAGTTGAAGGCAGACCAGACATGTCCATTGAGGTGGACTCCCAAGGCCTATTCAGAGAAGGTAGAGGAGTGTATAGCCCCTGTTTCTTGATGGCGGGATTGGAAATGGCGTAGGCAATGAAATATGTGATTTACTTGCGAACATCTTGTCGAAGCTTTGGCCAAGAAAAATGATTTTGTAGTATTGGAACTATCTTTTCTACACTAGAATGTCCTGCTGCCCAGCTACAATGAGCTTCCCAGATCAACTTTGCATGCTTTATTTAAGGAACATAGAGATGACTCAAATGGCATAACAATCCATCTTGGAAATGAAATTTGGGAATTGTTTTGTCTGTGCTCAATGTTTGATAGGAAGTAGCAAAGTCAGAGTCATTATTGTATAATTGCAACCATCCATATGTCTCATGTCCACAAGAGTTAAGACTATGGTTAGCACTGCCACTAGGGCTTGACTGAGGAAATATGCGACATGGTTGGTGCTACCCTTCTTGTACTTGATATTCAAGTGGAATTGTTGTAGGTAAGTGGATCACTTCTGATGGCGGTCATTCTGTAATTTTCCTTGTGTCTACTTGAATTGTAGAGGCTTGTGATCAGTGTGGATGATTGTTTCCTTCCCTAGAATGTAATGCTTCCATTATCGACATTCTTGCAAAATGGAGTACATAACTTTGTTGTAGGTGGGGTATCTTCGAATAACATTAGATAGAGTTTCGTTGTGAAAGGATACCAGTAGCATAATATGAAGCATCTATCTCAATCTCAAATTGTTTTCGTAGGTATGGCAGAATGAGGACTGGTGTTGAGTAGAGGTGGAATTTCAAATCCTTGAATGCTTTCTGTTGGGGTGCAGACCACACAAAATTGGCCTTCATGCCACCCTTTGTCATTTGCCTTACGACCCAAGCGATATGAGAGAACCCTAACACAAATCGCCGATAGAAATTGGTGAGACCCAAGAAGCTACGGAGTTCGGTCATTTTTTCGGGGCCGGTCAATCGTGGATGACTTGGATCTTGGCTTGATCCAGATGTACACCTTTCTCATCCACGATGTATCCCAAAAATTGGATTCTATGCATGCGAAATGAACACTTCTCCAAATTGACATATAACTTGTGCTATCGCAGGGTGCCCAATAAATGTTGAATGTGCTCCAAATTTTCCTCCCAAGTTTTGTTGAAGATGAGTATGTCGTCCAAATATAAAACCATAAAGGAGTTTGTGAATGGTTGTAATATATCATCCATCATCCGCATGAATGTGGCTGGGACATTAGTCAAGCCGAAAGGCATGACCAACCACTCAAAGTGTCCTTCTTTATACTTGAAGGTTGTCTTTCACACATCAGTTTGCTCAATTGATACCTGGTGGTAGCTTGACTTCAGATCAATATTACTGAAAAACTTGTCTCCCTTGAGCTGATTGAGAAAATCATAAATATGGGGAATTGGGTACCGCTTCTTGACTGTGATCTTGTTCAGGGCTTTATAATCAATACAAAGTCGCCATGTCCTATCCTTCTTCTGTACCGAAACAATTGGGCTCTTGCAAGGTGAGGATCTTGGTCTGATGTGGCCCTTCAGAATTAGCTCTTGGATACGCCATTTGATTTATTCATTCTCCATAACAGAACGCTTGTATACAAGGTCGTTAGGCAGAGGAGCACTAGGTGTCATATCAATTGAGTGCTTTACTTGACAATGCACATGCACCCTAGTAGGCGAGGCAAATATTTTTTTGTACTCCTCTACTATTCCGTCCACCTATTGCTGCTAGACAGAGAGATCCTGTGCATAGCTTTTGGCGGTTGCAATGACCTTCCAATAAAACCATACAGAGGAAAAATCTCTCGGTCTGAGAAAACACATTTCTGCACTGCATCGCAAAGATCAAAGAGACCGCAATATTTGGGACTCTCTCTGGTACCCTATAGAGTTGATCTCCCAAAGTGATAATGACACTACGAGGCATAGATTCATAAATAACACGATGCTTCTACATACATGGTAATTTCCCTAGCAAAACATCACAAAATTCAATGGGGGAAACATCACATAATACTTCATCTTTGAAGGGTTTTATGTCATAGTCCAATCGACATTGTTGGCTGACGTGGATGACCTGTCCCTGGCTGAGCCAACCGATGGTGTATGGATGGAGATGCAATGTCGTTGTCAGGTTCAACCACTTGAAAACCTCTGCTGAGATCAGGTTCTTTTGGCTACTTCTATCAACAATGAAATGGAGTTGGGTTCCCTTCACCCACATTTGTGAGTGGAAAAGGCGCTCTGCTTCTCCAGTCTCCTCTGGTTCCTCTGGTTGGAATTTGGTGGTAGCGACGGTGACATTAGGTTCTACATCAATGATCCATTTTCCATTTTCAGGTTTTGAAACAAAGTATGATTCAACATCTGAACCTGGGGATTTCGTCTCAACCAACAACTACTGTTTGGAGCGACATTCATTAGTATTGTGCCAAGGGATTTTGTGGAATTCACACCATTTTCCAGTGTCCTTCTTTGACTTCCCATTACCATTCTTTGTTGGTGGCTTGGGCTGGTTATCCTAGGGTTGGCCATGCTTTCTCTATCCTTTGGCCTGGGAGTTAGGGCCACCCTTACCATACTTTGGATGTTGTGGATTTGTAGACCCGAACTCCCACTAGTTCTGCTGCTTGAATTTCTGCTCGATTTTGACAGCATATTGATAAGCGTCTCCCAATGACGAGATGTCTAGAAAATCCATTTCGGTTTGGATGTACCTTTGTAGAGCCCCACGGTATTTTAGGATCAGATGTCACTCAGAGTATTTGATACCCAACTTGGTGTGCAATGTATGGAAAATATTTTTGAACTCCGACACTGTTTGGCCTCTCTCTTGGCGCAGTGTGGTCCATCTCATGTACTGGTCATCATAACTTCGAATGGGGTAATATTGTTCCTCGAGGGAATAAAAAAATTTCTCCCAAGTGGGTCATGGCCCAAAAATTACAGACTCATCCTCGACATGTTGCTCACAGTAATTCTCCCACCAATATTTGACATGGGGAAGGGCGTTAAGGAGTGCGAAGGTGATCTTTTCACTGTTGGAAAAATTGTGGATAGAGAAATAGCCCTCTAGCAGATTTAACCATTTTTCCAAAGCGTTGACGTTTATCTAGCCTTCAAATAAAGGAATATAAAAGTTAAATTGTAGCTTGAAGGGTATCGCACCTTCGAAGTGACTGTTGGTTGAAGGTGCCTCCATTGTTAATGTTGATAGTCGTCGAAGGATTTGAGCAAAATTATCCATCACCTCGTTCCTCCATCGTGTGAGGGCTTCCTCGAGAAATAGTTTGAAAGGATCTATTATCCCATTGTCCCTCTTTTCTTCCACAATGTAAGGTTTCTTGGGTGTTTGGGAGCGATTTTCCTCAAGAGAAACAAGCTCGAGACCCAACTCTCTATACCCTGACCTCGTTGGGGACATGCACTAAGAATGACAAGGAGCAGATTGTTCTGATACCACTGATGCATATTATTTTGGGAACGATATGAAGGAAAAAATACAATAGAGATATAACAAATAAATACACAGAGATATGTAAAGGAACACATCAATACAATAAATCTCATATTCTATTAATTGATTGTTCGAAATACAAAAGATTGTAAAATGAAAAAGCACACAAGCTAGCTAGAATGGTGGTAGCTTATCTCTGAGAAAAGGTGTGTCAGCTACTCTAATTTGCAAGAAGCTGGTTACAATGAGGCTCGAAATGCCTTTTTAACATAAATCATAAATGAGAAAACCCCAAACATCCAAAACCATAACCCCAAGAGATGAAGCGCCAAAAGGTTTGTGGTCCCAGATGGGGGTAGTTGATACGTCAACTTCCCGAGGGCGTAACTTTTGCATACGATCTCCGTTTGGGGTGTTCGATACCTCATTGGAAAGGTCTACAACTTTCCAATGAGGCATGATTTTGGAAACCTTCGCCCCCCCAAAAGTCCAAAAAAACATCGTTTAGGGCCTCAAAACGACCTTGAAAGTTTGGGACCCAAAAAACTATAAAAAAGAACAAAATGGAAAACTGTTTTTTGAGCCAATGGAATAGATGGGTGGCCATTGATATATGTTTGGATCAACAGTCAACAAGTCAGCAACCCAGGGTTAATCACTATAAGATCCGACTCGACAAGAATTGTACACAACAACCAAGGTCACAACTAGTCGCTCTGATATTATGTTAGGGATTGGGTGTAACACTGAATGAAATAATAACAGAATTTGCAGAATGAATCAAGAGAATAAAATTCAAAGAAGATCGATACTTTTAAGGAAATAAACACCCACACTGAACCAACCAAGAAAGAGAAGGCAAATTTAAACAAGAAAGAAATGAAAACACACAGTACATAGAGATTTTACCCTGGAAACTCAAATGGGAAAACCAACATTCCTTGAGCATATTGCTCTCTTGTTGTCTTATTCTTCAATGAATAAAGTGTTACATGAATGACCTTAATGGTCTACACCTAAGACACAATCTCCATCATACTCTCTTTCTTTACATAGGAACAACCCATATCCAATTCCACTTGCATTTACATGACCAACAACTCTAACATGAAGATCAACTTAATACATTACAACGAGCCTTATTTATAGGCTTTATAGCATGCAAAACCCTAAATCATGTAAACCAAAAATGGTTACAGATCCATGCAGATCATTGGCCTCAACTCCGTGAATCTCAAGATTTCATTACAATCAACTAGCCAATTGACCTCTAGTTGGTCTTCATTAGGTTGCCACTAGACTTCTTGTCGACCTCCTATCGGATGAAATTTCAAATTCCCATCGATCACTTTGACTTAGAATTCCCAATTGATCATTTCGACCTCAATGTAACCATCAAATTGAATTGACTCATCGACCGAATTATCACCCAGTTGATCCACCTCGACTAGATAGACAAATGACTCTTCTTTCACTACAAAGAATATAACAACCCAACAAACACAAGTCCTATGCCCGATATAAATAACTAATACACCACCCAACCGAATGTATAAGGAGGCTGGTCATGGTTGTCTAGGGCTTTTCCCCATCTAATTGTTGAATAATCAACATCAATAAGGATCATATTGTCCCACCCATTAGTAGGTGGTTCTGAGGGCTTGGGCCCTTAAGAGATAACAAGTGCTAGAGTGGGAAATGTTTTGTGACCATGATGCAGGAGTCCAAAAAATAGACTATGTGTGCATTCTCATCATTACCAAACTTATTATCTAGCCTTGTGTCAGAGATTCCTATGGTTTGACCTAATGAAGAGAGGCCAAGAAGGTGGTCCTTACAGGTTAGGCAAGGTAAATGGGATAATAGGGTATAGAGGCACTCTACTCATTGTATATGGAAATTCATACCAATATTTGAGTAGCTATTAGGGATGCTTTATATCTTGCCATACTTTACAGGTCTATACAATAATCTGCAGTAACAAGATGACACAGATCAATGTTGCATCATACCAAGAGAATTGATGAACCAATGCAACAAAATTAAGCAAATCATTATTTGTTTCTTTTCCAGATGCAATTAAGGGTTTTAGTTTGGAAGACCATTGAAGCAAACTGAAATTCAATGGCTAGGTAGTTCCCCAAAAAGGCAACCCACCATGTTAAGGAAGTAGGAAAATATTGTTGAGAAATAAACTCTAGCTAGGTCCAGGCATTTCAAGCAAGGAGACAAAACCATAAAGTTGCTTCAAGGTTTCTACATTCCCACATCGTGAAAAATGTGGGTTTTGCACTCCGAGGCATCACACCACTAAGCTATAGACAAAAAACACTTTCTTTGGTTCAAGAATAGGTTTGGAGATGTTGTTTAAGCAAAACAATAGGTCTTTTGCTTGGTTTTCATCAACCAAATTTCGTCCAGTCAATCTTTGAGTAAGGGCTTGGAGAAAAGCCATAACTTGTACCCGATAGCTGATTTGTACTTGAGAAAGGTGATGGTCATACACATTTTCTATTTTTCCCACCAAGCACAAGGCATTGAAAGGCCAATTTTTAACATCAAGTTGTCATGGATGAGCCACTAGATGTGGTCCACAATAATTATATTAATGTTGACTTGTGCAAACTTCCTTTTGAGATTGACCTATGGGATCCATTTATTGTATATGCCATCAAAATTTCATTGGCCGAGTGAATGCCTTACCAAAAGAGTCTCATGGTCGATAACCAAGAGGATTAAACCAACAACTTTCTACAAGAGAATATAAGGCAACCACCATAAGCAATGATCGTTAAAATATAGGCTCGCTTTGATGGTGGGTTCTTATAAGCTAGGAAATATTAACTTCCCAGTCTCTGCTTGAAATTTTGACCTTGGAGGTGGTTACTAAGACAATTTGTTGAGAAATTCCTTGCCATACTTATTTTCTCAATGACACCCCTGGCCTAATGTAGTGCTGAAGAAACACTTTCTAGGCCTCTTTATCTTCATACCCTGGATAACCCACTTGGCACACAATGCCTAGGCTTGAACCCTAGTTCTAATGATACCCATCCCCCCAAATTCTCATGGGGTACAAAACAACTTGGAGGTGGTTACCAAGACAATTTGTTGAGAAATTCCTTGCCATACTTATTTTCCCTGGCCTAATGTAATGCTGAAGAAACACTTTCTAGGCCTCTTTATCTTCATAGCCTGGATAACCCACTTGGAACACAATGCCTAGGCTTGAACCCTAGTTCTAATGATACCCATCCCCCAAAATTCTCATGGGGTACAAAACAACTCCCAACTAGCCCAGTGAAATCTTGGTCTATAATTAGGTTTAACACAATAAAAGATGAAAAGAGGATTTTTGAGGTGTCCATATGTTGCCTTCAATGAGACCCAATACATAGGCTAATAAATATGGGTAGTTAGTAAGACTTTGGTACATATTTGAAATTTGGTTGCCAAATTCAAGGGCTTAGTGATCCACTTATCTGTCTTCTTCTCCACTCTCCACCACCAATTCCCATAGTTCTTTAGGGGAGGCCTGGAAAGAAAAAGGGACACCCAAGAATTTAAAGATTTGGCTTCGCAAAATCCAAGTCTAGATTTGAGATAAAATCCACTCAAACATTGGGTATTGGCTTTTCTTGTAGCATTGCCTCTTGACCCATTGTATACTTGACCTTGAGGCAATACATAACATAGTTAGACACTCCATGGTATGATTATGAGATTACTGGTCTTTTGAGATAGTCAAGAAAGAGTCATAGAAAAAATGGCCATCAACTAATTGGCCAAACTATGGATTAGGGAGAGAAATCCCTCAAATGTGTCCTAGATTGACTTTGGGGTTGAGAGAATATCCTAGTGCCTCAACAACCATGACATAAAGAATTTGAGCCAAGAGACATCCTTATTTAATACCCAATTTCATTTAATTTTCATGATTAATAGAAAGGAAGGCCGAGGCATCCACAAAGAGGGTCGAATCAACACAAGTGAGGAAAGATAACCCAAACACTAGGGACTTAAGAATAACTAAGATGAAGGGCCACTTGACTTGGTCATAAGATTTCTCGAAGTCAATCACGGTGAGTAAGGAATCCAAGCTTGAAATTTGGGCCCGTTCCATTCCTTCCCAAACTGCAATGGCATTTTCAAGAATGTGTCGACCCTTGATAAAACCAGCTTTCTTGGGATGGATAATCTTGGGACGCAGATGCTTCAACCACAAGGCTATAGCTTTGGAAAGAATTTTGTATGAAGTATTGAGTAGAGTAATAGGCCTCCAATTTGGGATAACCTTTAGGTATCCTACTTTGAGTATGGAGTAAATAAGACATCGATTGTTTCTTGTCTCCAAGGACCAATTGCATATAACTTCATTGTATACTTGTAAGAGGTCCAACCCATCAAAATCCCAAATGGCCTCGTAAAATTTACAAGGAAATCCATCTAGGTTGGGGACCTTATCATCAACCATTTCATGAAGGGTTATAGTTAGCTCATCTAGAGACAATATTGCCTCATAGGATTTCCTTTGCCCATCTAATAGGTTACTAGGTACAATTTCAAGGCATTGTTTGGTAGCTTCTTGTTGGTCCATTGAAATCCCTAGGGATTGGAACATCAACTTGTTTTGAATTTCCTCTTGGTTTGTCATATGACCCATGCCTGTCTTTAGGGTAGAAATGGATTTTGTAACCTCCATAGTGGCAAGGGATTTGAAGGATGCTTTGGTAAGATAGTTGCCCATTTTTATCCAGTGGAAGCGAGCATGCAAGTGAGTGCCTCTTGCTTGATGGATATCATCCACCTGTAGTAAGTTACATAACTTTGAAGCTTGGGCTTGCTTATCTTCATCATATGGAGCCCATTGTAGGTCTCTCACAAGTCCATCTCACTCATGGAATACAGCATAATTGCAATCCTACTAGATTTTGATTATCTAGTGCCCATAATCTCACAAGAAGGCCACAGTTCAAGAAACAACATAAACCCTCCGAGTAACCCATCCAGAATCCCACATGGTTGAAGAATGAGGTTCCACATTGTGCAAATATAAGGTAGGCATCCTAGGCTCTATAAATGGGAGACATTCAAAATATAAAGGGTTTGAGGCATACTTGCTTGCTTTGCTCCCTATGATAGAGAAAACTAATTGGGTTGGTGGTTAGAAAAAAGTGGCGATGTTGTTGACATGAAATCCTTTTGAGTAAAAAAAAGAGTTTTTCTATGACATAAGGACTTTGTCCAATGGTTGACAGATTCTCTCACCCAATTGCAAATTTTTTTCCATGTGAACCATAGTTCAATGGAATCTTTCCTTTGATTAGGATTCGGGTCATAAAGCCCATGTCAGGGCTTTAACATCCACTGAGTCTCTTTTTCTTTTACTAAAAAGTGTATAGGAAGTGCCCCTTCTTTGTATTTTTGGCACCGCACCATAATGAAATCCCCATGGATAATCTTGAGGGCATCAAGGAGGTCATTGACCATCTAAAGTCAAAAGGACACATGCTCACCGACATCATTGGAGGCATAAACATTAACTAACCCTAAAAGATGGCCATCCAAGTTAAGAAGAGTCCATGCATCTCTGGGAAGGGTATGTGCCCCTCTCAACAACAACATTGTTAAATTGTGGAGAGAGAAGGACTGCAATCCATACTTTTTCATCAACACAAGCTAATTAAAAAACTCTAGCCTCAACCCAAATGCTTGTAAGGGTATTATGAAGTATAAAATCCACAATTTTGACTTGTTGTAAACAAAGAGTATATGTCCTACCCAAAGAAGTAAACAGTCGGTGGACAATTTGTTTTTTTTTGAGGTTGTTTATTCCTTGGACATTCCAAGAGGCCACTTTCATCCAAAATTAATGAAATCATGTATCTTCCCCTTGTTTTTCTTGAGGTTCGAAAGAGTGTCGAAGGAAAGCTAGATGACATAGTGTCGATCTAAAAATAACCAAGGGTGGTATGTTTTCATTGTTTGCAAAGGCCACCTATAGAGACATACATAATTTCCTAAGAATTGAGGTGGCAAAGGGTGGGCTTTCTAACTATCACCATTTGCATGCATGGAATTGAAAGAGGTCTTGTAGGCCTCAAGAGCCAATAACCTATTAAGGTTGGTTGTTGATGAGGCCTTGGAGGTTGGAGGCTTAGGTGCTGGTGCTTTTGTAGGTCAAGACTTTGTTGCATTAACACTTTTCCTCTTAACACATAACTTTTGTCCATACAACTTCATATGCTTTGGGTACTTGTAGAGCCTTGGGAATGGTAGGGGCTTGTGATGACAAGGCTATTTCAATTTTGGCTTGGGCCAGAAGAGGACAAATGTGATTATCTAAGCTTTGACAATGGAAACATGTATTGAGAAAATTTATATAGTGGAATGTCTAATGATGCATTTGACTACCAATTTGGATGTACACGAAATCCTTAAGTCTAAGGAGAGGTTAACCTACATAGATAAAACATCGAAAGCTAAAAAATCTTTCAAGTTCTTCACAAATAAACTCCCCCCAAAAAGATAGCGATCCACTGTAGAGGTGGCCAAAATTACATAAACAAGCTGATGAAATCTACCCAAACTCAAAAAGCAAGTTGTGTTACTTTGTCAATGGAAAAAAACACAACGATAATGGTTAAGAACCACAATGATATTCTTACATATCTAATAGCCTCAGTTCATTCTCTCCTTCACATAGAAAGAGTCATCATTTGTACATATTTTTTTTATTATACTCATTTTTAAATTATACATAATTTTCACGAAATAAATAAAATCATTAAATTTAAATGTAAAAATTCAAAACCAAAATACTTCAATGCAAATGTACACATTAAAATCTAGATGTTATAGTTGTAAATTTAATTGTTACCTTTGTAATTTGGGTATTGTCACACAAAGGAAAGCATTTTAAAATTGACTTATTCCTAAACTAGAAGGATCGATATATTAACCGGGAAACATATTTTTTGGATTGAATCTTAATTTGCCTAATGGGATTTATATCAAATTTTTCCACAATGTAAGCCATTTAAACAAAACGATAAACAAATGATCTCCATCGGGAAAATTCTATGAAAAAAAAGTTCATAGAATTTTCGGGAAACAAAAAGCCAGGAACGTTCTGGAACCGATGAAACCACCGAAAGCAAGTCGAAACGTTCGTCAAGAACTCTCCAGAAACCTGACATTATCCCAACGCTTCTAGAGACATCCAAGCCCCCTCTCTCTTCTAGTTCCGGAACCCTATCTTTTAAATTGGCCGTCAAGCTTCTATACTCCCAGCAGGAAGACGTAAGGAAGCCATTTCTGTGCACCTTGAAACGCTTTGTTAAAGGTTTGTGCGCTAAGGATTTTTATATCATTCGAGTTTCTGGATATCTAATCGGAGGATTTCTGGGTCTGCTCTAGGTCTGGGTTTGGAGGGTTTTGAATTCCTTTTTTTGGTTACCTGGTTCTCTATTCTAGTTGATTGGATTTCCAATGGCGGATATCAACATGGAGAGCGGCGAGGTGGAGACTTTTGCTTTCCAGGCTGAAATTAATCAGTTGCTTAGCCTCATCATCAACACTTTCTACAGTAACAAGGAGATATTTCTCAGGGAGCTCATCAGCAATTCATCCGATGTAAGTAGGAAAATTTAGATTTATTAATCTTTGAATTCCCAATCCCATCCTATCCAAAGTGTAGGGTAATTCCTCAGATGATTAGGCGGGGCTTGAAGCCTGGACCACTGTAGAATAAATGAGGTAATATATTAAGTACTGTTTGTTGTTTATGGAATTTGAATTGCATGTAGGCGCTGGACAAAATTCGGTTCGAAGGGCTAACGGATAAAAGCAAGCTGGATGCTCAGCCGGAGCTCTTCATTCGGATTATTCCCGACAAGGCTAACAAGTGTCTCACCATTATTGACAGTGGAATAGGCATGACCAAAGCCGGTGAGTACACCCAGTAATCCGGCATGATTTTCATGTTTGTATGTTTAGTTTAATCAATCTTGAGATTGAATTATAGGGTTTTTTCTATCTGAATTTTTCTGACAAGCAATGCAATACATTCCATAGATTTGGTGAACAATTTGGGAACAATTGCGAGATCGGGGACGAAAGAGTTTATGGAGGCTTTACAAGCCGGGGCAGATGTGAGCATGATCGGTCAGTTCGGTGTGGGTTTCTATTCTGCCTACCTTGTGGCAGAGAAAGTGATTGTTACCACCAAGCACAATGATGACGAGCAATACATTTGGGAATCTCAGGCTGGGGGTTCGTTTACCGTTACCAGAGATGTCAATGGTGAGCCCCTGGGAAGGGGAACTAAAATCACTCTGTTTCTAAAGGAAGACCAGGTATATATAAATGCTCTCTTTTAATTTTCTTAGTCTGTTTGATTCGTTAATGGTACCTGGGTTTTTATCAAATTTAAGGGCATGACATGGCTTGGAGGGTTGTTCATCTCTTTCTGAATTTGGTTTGGCAGCTGGAGTACTTGGAGGAACGGCGGCTGAAGGATTTAGTCAAGAAGCATTCTGAGTTTATCAGCTACCCCATCTATTTGTGGACTGAGAAGACTACCGAGAAGGAGGTGAGCGACGATGAAGAGGAGGCAGAGGAGAAGAAGGAAGGGGATATCGAGGAAGTGGAGGAGGACAAGGAGAAAGAGAAGAAGAAAAAGAAGGTGAAGGAAGTGTCACATGAATGGAGTCTGGTGAACAAGCAGAAGCCCATTTGGATGAGAAAGCCAGAGGAGATTAGCAAGGAAGAATATGCGTCCTTCTACAAGAGTCTCACCAATGACTGGGAGGACCACTTGGCCGTGAAGCATTTCTCTGTGGAGGGTCAATTGGAGTTCAAAGCTATTCTCTTTGTTCCCAAGAGGGCTCCGTTCGATCTCTTTGATACCAGGAAGAAGCTCAACAACATTAAGCTGTATGTGAGAAGGGTTTTCATAATGGACAACTGTGAGGAGATCATTCCCGAATACCTGAGCTTTGTCAAAGGTGTGGTGGACTCCGATGATCTGCCCCTAAACATCTCTCGGGAGATGCTGCAGCAGAACAAGATTCTGAAGGTGATCAGGAAGAATTTGGTGAAGAAGTGTATTGAAATGTTCAACGAAATCGCCGAGAACAAAGAGGACTATGCCAAGTTCTATGAGGCGTTTTCGAAGAACTTAAAATTGGGAATACATGAAGACAGTCAGAACAGGACCAAGCTCGCGGATTTGCTGAGATATCACTCAACAAAGAGCGGAGACGAGATGACGAGCCTCAAGGACTACGTGACCCGAATGAAAGAGGGGCAAAAGGACATATATTACATCACCGGCGAGAGCAAGAAGGCGGTGGAGAATTCTCCGTTCTTGGAGAGACTGAAAAGGAAAGGGTATGAAGTCCTGTTCATGGTGGATGCCATCGATGAATACGCCATAGGGCAGCTCAAAGAGTACGACGGGAAGAAGCTGGTGTCCGCCACGAAAGAAGGGCTGAAGCTGGAGGAGACGGAGGAGGAGAAAAAGAAGAAGGAAGAGAAGAAAGCTGCGTTTGAGAGCCTGTGCAAAGTGATGAAGGACATCTTGGGCGACAAGGTGGAAAAGGTAGTAGTGTCGGATCGAATAGTGGACTCTCCGTGCTGTCTGGTGACGGGCGAGTATGGGTGGACGGCGAACATGGAGAGAATAATGAAGGCCCAGGCCCTCCGCGACAGCTCCATGTCGTCCTACATGTCCAGCAAAAAAACGATGGAGATCAACCCTGAGAACGCTATCATGGAGGAGCTGAGGAAGAGAGCCGAGGCCGACAAGAACGACAAATCTGTGAAGGATCTGGTGATGCTCTTGTATGAGACCGCCCTGCTCACCTCGGGGTTCAGCCTGGAGGAGCCCAACACATTCGCTGGCAGAATCCACAGGATGCTCAAGCTCGGCCTCAGCATCGAGGACGACGCCACCGCTGAGGTGGACGCAGACATGCCGCCCCTGGAAGAGGACGCCTCCATCCAGGAGGAGAGCAAGATGGAGGAGGTCGACTAAATCTCTGACTAGGAAAAATAAATCAAGTTTTCTGAGTGGTTTCTGGAAATGCATAGATTCGGGAGGGTTGAACTTAATTTTGTAGGCTTTTTTATGGTTCTTTATGTTCAAGTTGGGTAGGGGTTCTTATGTAGAAATTTGTGTCCGTGTGTATACAGTTGTTGGGTGTATATTAAATTTCCATTGCAAGAAGTAAAATTTGTTATTTTGTAATACCATGGATTACACAATTGTCGTTCTCTTCTTTCTTCTTCCCTGGAAAAGCATAATGGATGCATGGTTTTTTTCTTATAGAAAAAAAGAGGGTGTGATAAAGATCCAAGAACATGTGATATTATTATCTTCATATCGATTGAAGTAGACCTATTATGATTGGCTTATTTAAATCTTTACGAAATGAATACATAAATAACGGTAAACTTCTGACGTATAAATTTTTACGAATGAATTCATAAAGAGAATTATTCAGGGGTTGGGTGTATAAGTTCAGTTCTGGATTGGAAATAAACTATTCAAACTACATAAATAAACTATTCAAACTATTCAGGGAGAACTATTCAAACTATTCAGGGGTGGATAATTTAAATAAATTGTTCAAACTACAGAAATAAACTATTCAGGGAGAACTATTCAAACTATTCAGGGGTGGATAAGTTAAATAAATTATTCTGGATTGAAATAAACTATTCAGGGAGAACTATTCAAACTATTCAGGGGTGGATAAGTTAAATAAATTATTCTGGATTCAGGGGTGTATAAGTTCAGTTCTGGATTGGAGGGGTTGGGGTGGATAAGTTAAATAAATTATTCAGGGGGGTATAAGTTCAGTTCTGGATTGGAGGGGTTGAAGGTGGGAGTTAATTGTTGAGAAATAAACTATTCAGGATTGTATAAGTACCTTTGATTAAAGTGTATAAGTACTTTTGATTAAGAGCCATTGGAGGAGTGTATAAGTACCTGTAATTCTTTGATTAAAAGTCGTTGATTCTTGTATTCAAGGGTATAAGTACTTTTGATGAAGAGCCATTTGATTAAAGTGTATAAATACTTTTGATAAGGGCATAAGTACTTTTGATTAAGAGCCCCATTTGATTAAAGTGTATAAGTATTTTTGATTAAGAGTGATTTTGATTAAAAGCCATTTGATTAAAGTGTATATAAGTACTTTTGATTAAAAACCATTTGATTAAAAGCCCCATTTGAATTTGATTAAAAGCCCCATTTGATTAAAGTGTATAAGTACTTTTGATTAAGAGTAATTTTGATTAAAAGCCATTTGATTAAAGTGTATAAGTACTTTTGATTAAAAACCATTTGATTAAAGGATATAAATACTTTTGATTAGGGTATAAGTACTTTTGATTAAGAGCCATTTGATTAAAGTGTATAAATACTTCCGATTAAGAGCCATTGGAGGAGTGTATAAGTACCTTTGATTCTTTGATTAAGAGCCATTAGTTCTTGTATTCAAGGGTGTATAGTTCTTGTTCAAGGGTGTATAGTCTTGGTGACAATATCTTATTTGTTTTTTCATTCAACATAGTGTATAAGTACTTTTGATTAAGAGCCATTGGAGGAGTGAAGTACCTTTGATTAAGATGTATAAATACCTTTGATTAAGAGCCACTGGTTCTTGTATTCAAGGGTGTATAGTTTTGGTGACAATATCTTGTTTGGTTTTTCATTCAACATTGGAGTTGATCATTTTCTATTTCAGCAGTTTCTCCGCTAGTAGTTTTGAAAA
>ML777114.1:642174-708583 GCA_009831015.1 Picea engelmannii
AAAAAAAGTTAAGGTTCAAGCGAGCGTGGGCAAAAAAAAGTTTCAACGTGACTTGGAAAAAGTTTCGAAGTTTCAACGTGACTTGGAAAAAAGAGTGGGAACAAGTTTCTAAGTTTCAACCTGGCTTGGAAAAAAAAAAGTTTCAAAGATTCAACCTCCTAGCTTAAGAAAAAAAGGTTTGGAAGTTTCAACTTGGCTTGTATAAAAAGTTTGGGAGTTTCTTTTAAGATGAGAGCACGGTCACCTGTCTACCAATTTTTTTGTTTTTTTTATTAAATGTCCGAAGGGATCATGTGAATTTGTGGGAATAATTGCGAGTGTTTGAGAGAAATCACGAGTTTTGGGAGAGAAATAGGTGCATATTTGAAAGGTAAAGATAATTAGTGTATGGATTATGTATTTTTTTTTTAATAATGAGATTTGTTTTCTTAGAGGCAAAATAACCATGATCCTTGTAGGAGGTGAGTATCATATCAATGTTTTTTTTTAACCATTTTAAAATCCTTCTTTCTTATGATTGTGTAAAATATTGTAATTTTATGAAACATAATTATTTAATTAAAGAAAGACAAAATAATTTAAATACTATTTTGTTGTTGTGGGTATTATATGGTTTTATATATACTTTTTAAATAAAAGAGGTAATTCTTATTAATGAGCTATCACTGTATAAAATTGATACATGTCACTGGATTGCCCCCTGTTTCGCCAAACTAGTGAAAATCAAAACAAGTGGTTGTTTATTATGCTTTCAGCTAAAAAAATAACATTTTCCACTTGCCCTGCCAAATAGAAACCAAAGTAGGTGGTAGATGGTAGGAAACCAAAGTAGGTGGTAGATGGTAGTGTTGACATAACTGTTTGTGTAAACTAAATATACTAATAAACTATGAAAATTAAAACTAGGCAAGAAATGAATAGAGTACCAGACTAGGTTGACAAGAGAAAAAGCTCCATCATTGTGCCAATGATGCTCAGAGAATTGTGCGGATTTAGACATTAGAGGGGGTGTGAGAACCATGGAACCTACCATCCAGAGCGCCACTGTGAATGATGCCATCGCTGGGCTGGAGCACGAAGGGCTGCACATAGGTCGGACACCTCTGCTTGGTTGGTGCGTTCGAAAATGCATCGAACAACATGTCAATGTGGTTGCTGACAAGAGTGTCTCGATGGAGTTGGTTCACCATATAACCTCAGATGTTAAAAATAGCTCCAACTGCTTCGGGCTTGTTAGCATTGTAAATTTGTTCGGCTGATAAAACAAACGACAGAGGTAACTGTTTCAACCAACTTTAGCACTGGGTACTAGCTTGCTCAGCTCAAAGAGGGATCTTTCGTGTCACTTGATATTTCTTTTGCAATCAATGGCTAGGTTTAGTTTGTTTTGGGGTTTTTTATAAAGTTGTTGGCAAGGAAGGGGAGGGACACTCAGGGCTATGGAGTCAAAATTCTGAAATTGAATGAAAACAATGACTGGCAACAAAACTCTCCAGAGGATAAAAGCTAAATGAGGCAATGAATCTGAGTTGTAAATTGAAATTTGCAAAGTGTAAGAGGAAAGGGGAAAAACAAGTAATTACATTAGAGCATTAATGAAATGATTTCTGAATTAGTTAGGAGGAAATATACACAGTTTAAATTGCTTCAGCGGAGAGCATCACAATATGAATTCTAGGCCTTTGACTATCCAATTTAAACAGAAGACAATGTAAATGGAATTAAAGAATATAGGAAATACATACAATGAGAGAAGACAAAACTCATATCATCACCATTAGAATCTTTTCATAGAGACTTCAAAAGCTTTTGCATATGTATTCAATTCAGCTCCAGGAAATTACAATAGAGTTCAGAACAACCAAAAGTGTGCCTTTGCATTTCTGCCAACCATTAGTACATTCAAAGCCTCTATCATTTATACAATTTCGAGTTGCTTTAGTTAGAAACTGATTACAATAGTTGAACTGAAACATATCCGCTTCTAAAAATGACTTCAATGATTACAAATTACAATTTTCAGAAAAAAACGTTTCATGATCCATTTGTCGGTTCCTACGACGCTTCAACTCCTTCCTCTGCCACATTCTCTTGGAAATTTCACTTATATTCTTTCAATTCTAATTCCATTTATCCATATTCTCATTAAATATTTGGGAATAATATATTTGAATAAAAATAATTCTCAATTTTTTTTCTATCCTGTAGAATTAAATTTCCATAATTTAATTCATGGTTTTTTAAAACCATTTATTGCTTGCTTCCAATGGTTTTGAAAAATGGGTAAAAATGAATGAAGTGATGAAACTCAAGGATTTAGATAAGCATTAAGGCTAGATATAGGTTTGGGATATTTGTCAAATTTTTTACTCATGGAGGATATGACTATTTTGGATGATCAATCAAGTGAATGATTTAGGTGATGGGAGCTTGACGAAGGTGGTGAAAAGGTTTTTAAAATCTGAGTGGAAAGATAACACAAGGACAAGATGCTTTGGAAAAATTAATGCAAATGGGCTCCAAATGGGGATGCTATCCTCTCAGTGAGGTAGCAAAAAACTCGTAGACCCGGTGTCTGATCCATTGGGTTGATCCCAAAACATATGTGTGTACCCTGCTCCGACCTGTCACCAGTGTTTGCTGAAAACCAAATTCTGCACACTGCTCTCAACTGGATACTGAATACTGAATACACCGCTAAACTTTGACTGTACACACTACTGGAAATCCAAACTGAAAAACGCTTGACCAACAAGCTTATTCACACCTACCTACCCTAACTGCTGAAATGAGCTGCTAATCAAGTGAAATCATAATGCCAATGCAACCATGCCAACATTTTAGCCACTGTTTGTTTTCTTTGCACATGCTTGCTCCAAAGCCTTTTTACTGATTATTCATTCAAAAATTCATCCATAAATCCAAATCTCAAAAAATAAAAAACATTTGGACTGTTCACTGCCTCCAACAAAACTGCCAATGGATCCTTTAAAACATGCACAAAACAACAATCGTGTTTCACCTCTTCCACTACATTCTTGTTTTCATGTGATTTAACCTGTTGATTGCCACCAAGAGGCTGAAAAATCTATTGAGACTGCTGTAAATAAAAATCTTCTGAATCAAAAGACAGTGTTGGCTGAAATGAAACCCCTGGTGGAAAGAAATCCATGCCTAACAGTGATGTTGATTTACCATCATCTTTATTTTCAAGATGGTAGTTGAGCACAAGTTGCAAATTTGAACTGAAATAACCTTCCAAGTAATCAACAACACAATCATTAAATGCTTGAGAAGGTTGTTGGTCTTCCTCACTGATAACAATTTGCTCATGCAAAACAATGTCATTGTGAATGCAGTCAGACTTCCCTGCTTCCTTTCTTATCTCATGATTTGCTTTCAACAATTCAAAGGAAGAAAAACTAATGAAATATATTTTTCATTTGTAAGTCCACTGCTTTCTTCATATTCAACATCATGCATGGAGGATTTCTGATTTGAAACATTATAAACATTTTGTTTCAACAATTTGAAGGAAACAAAACATAATGGCAAGGTTCTTTCACCTAATTCAAAACCTTTTTCATTTTCTTCACTGTTGTCATATGTAGATTTTTCAATTTTTTTGGATTGCTGAACACACTCATTTTCAGAGTCATCTTCAACCAATGGTTGTAATTTTGAATTGACAAGACCTTCTACATAACAAGTAACATGGTCATCAAACACATGAGAAGATTGGTGCAATTTTTTGTCAATTTGTTCTAATGAATTAGTGTGATTTGGAATCAACACACAATTTTTTGCTTCAATGATGATCTTAGATTTTTCTTTCAACAATTTAAATAAAGAAAATCATAAAGGTAAAGAATTTCCTTCAGCTGATTCAATAATTGCTTCTTTATAATTGTGATATGTAGGCTGATTGCTCTCATTACACTACTGAAAATGAATGTTTTCTGATAGAGAACATACAACTAGTTGTTCTAGGAAGTCAACATCATAATCATCATCATATTCATCATATATAAGAAAATCAACAACATATGCAATGCCATCTAACAAGAAAAATCTTGGAACATCAACCTTCTCTTCAACAAGCTAATTTGCAAATTCGTCTTCTTGACTATCTACAAATGAATACATAAAACAATCATCCCCATGCTAATCATGGGATGGATCAGAAGCTAAATCAACACCTCCTCTTTCAATAAGTGAAATATAATCTTTCGCAAAATCATTAGCATTGAAAACTTCAAGAGGACTTATGATATTATCAACTCTCTGCTCAATATGCCAATCAACTATTTTCTGTTCATATTCATTCTCATGTCCTGGAGCACCCAACCATTCATTTCGAATCTGTTTACATGCTAAGATATTGTGTTGAATCTCCTAAGCATCATTAAACATTTGTTGTAAGGTCTCAGGTCTTCTTTCCATCAGAAGGAAAGAAAAATCTAGGTGAAGAGTAGTGGCATACTGGAGCATGGAAACAACTTCAGTGGGTTGATGTAACACACCCACGACGGGGTATAAAATTTTTGTTCTCCTTAAATAATCAAAACCTCCACCCATGGTATCTAATTTGGAAATCAGGGGCCTAGCCCCTTTTTCTTCGACAACCATCGCATATGACTATGGGCTATGACCGAATGCCAAGGCCACATGCGCCTATTCCGACGCTTCAGAACTTCAGGCTTCGAGAGTTTTTAATTCATCACACACCAATTCCTCCGAACTCCGAAGTGGCGAAGTTATGAACTGGAGCGAAGGGATCAACGGTCCCTCTTCTCCCTCAAGATCAACGACCCTCAATAAATTTGGGCCTTCGGGCTTCAACGGAATTCAAAACACCTCCTTGCAAAACCTCAGGAGTACTAATCTTCCAAAGTGGGAGATCTACTGACACCTATCCTCAGCTATCAAACGACTCAGATGAACTCTAACTCTCTGGCCTTCGAGAGTTCTTGTCCAACACATCCCCTTTTCTTCCAGAGTGACTTCCTCTGAAATGAAAAATCTTCTGCCACGCGTCCCTTCCAACAGACGACTGGGATGACTTCGGGACTCCGACCTTCAGAAATACTTATGCCTTCATACTTTGGTCATCCCGGAGTGACTTCTCTCTGGAGTGTAGGATATGACAACACCTGTCTCTTTGTCTTGGGTGGCTCATATCAACTTCGGTTATTCGACTCTTCTGGGGTTTTGGCGTTACTAAGCCTCTATTCTCCTGAAGCAGTTAACAACAGACTAAATACCTCCTAGATCTGACGGTCGGGATGGCTCCTGAGCATCCTCAGATATAAGGCCCAGATTAACTTCGGGACTTCGAGGACTTTACCTCCCTTACAACGAACTCCCTCAATTCGACGAAATCGCGAAGTCCGAAGGATTCAAGGGGTTAACTCCCATGCTCTTTCCCGTATCCAAAAGTCACAACAGACCTTTGCTCTTCCCGAAAAGATATCGTTCGTTCGTCTTCCATACGAAGGAACCTTCCATTTTGATACTTCAATCTCGCTATCCTTCCTGAGCTTTGTTAGCTCTGAAAAACTTAACAACTTTGCGCTCTTTCTCTTGAACTAAACACTTAGAAGAATTCTTCCGCGCACCCCTTGCGTGCATTCATCAACTCTAGAACTTAAGTGGTTCTCGGCCTTTGTGCGCCTTGCAGAGAGCCTGTTCCTACATGCATTACCTCTCCTGAGCTTAACAGACTCCTTCCTCTAGAAGACTCAGAACGACTGGGAGTGTCGATATGCATACACGAAACTATGCCCAAGGTCAACGAACTCATAGTTCATTTCTCTAACTAAGCCACCACAGGGCTCAAGCAATTACGAGTACAAGTCATGTCCGAACCATATAATTTATTACTTGCCTAATTATACAATCAAACAAAAATAAAATGGACACAATATAACCATTAAGAAATCATGTACATCCTTGAAAACATTCTCAGTATATCTAATTTTATTACACAGCTACAACTCAATTACACAGGGTAGGAGAATACCTATCTATTACAAGTTGCATCCAACTAACTGACTGTGGGTGTGTGCCCTTCCATCCAACCATAGGCTCAGAGGCATTCATTCTTAGTACTCTGGACACCCTTGTGCCAAGACATGATATCAATAGGGAATTTATGCCGTCCCTCAGAGAGACTCTATCTATCATAGTGACCTCACGAGGTTTATCAGATGCTTCCTCAACATCAAGCCCGTGTTCGGGTTCTTCAGTTCGTGTTCTCTGCACTTCCTTTTTGGTTCACGCATCTCCTTCCAAGCTTGCGCTCTCGTCTGATGTCTCTTCTCTTACCATCCCCCTATATGTATCTTACCTTCCTTCTTTAGGAAGGTTTCCGACCTATCCCGTTCCTTCTGTCAGAAGGAAGCTCGGGTCTGCAGAGCTCTATGGTACTTCGGGATGACAACCCATGTTTCCATTCATGGGGGTGGTTGATAATTCAACCACTGGTCCTTTCTTCATTAACTGATTTCTTTCCTTTAGAAATATCATGGCTTGTACTTCAAGGCTTCACCCCCCTACAGTGTGTTATGAGAAATTTAACAATAATACATTTACATCATCCACATGACTTAGCATGGTAATCCTATTTTATGATTAATTATAAGTTGGGGAAAACAAGGGTGTTACAATTCCCTCCCCCTTAAAAGGAACACTGTCCTCGGTGTTATTTCTCAGAAACACTTGTCATGCCTTTCTCTTTCAACCACTTTAGAAGTCTTGACCTTCGTCCTCGGTCAAGTCCCTTTTTAGACTGTTAATATTCGTCACATGCCTTCAATAATTCTTGGACAACAAGCACATTAATCACAATTTTATGCGAAAACATCTTACTGTTGTTCAAAATTCAAGAGGACAATTTCATAATCTAGCACAATACTTATCTATGCAGTTTGTGGGGTTGCATCCACATGACTCTCTTGTTATCTAGGCTCACTGTTTTTCCCAGACATACCCATTGTGTGCATGATCCCAATCAATAGTTTACAAGAACTATCAGAGTCTCCTCTCCCTTGCGGTCACTCACCCTCCAGGCCCAGACTCATGCATCCCCTTCTCTGCTATACACTTCCTCGGGTGATCCATCTTGCCTTGCCAAGGATTTCTCGCACAAGAAGAATTTTAGAGACTTCATCAAGCCTTACAGTCGAGACGTCCCTTAGACTTGCTCTGCCGAGGCGTCCCTTCGACTTGTGTTGTCTCAACACAACATATTCTAGGCGATCATGGCTTACCACGAGATTCTCATGGCTCAACAATAGCCATTTTTCATGCTTTTCAGCTTGACAGCCTTCCATCTCAAAAAAAGTTAGGGACAAAGGTTACTCTCATTCTCCTGACTCAATCATAGATAGGGACGAAGGTTACTCTCCTTCTCTAGAGTCAGTCTCTATTTCCTGCGATCAGAACATACTCCTTTTCACAGTTCTTCCTCGAACCCAAGAGCTTAGTATCTCGTCTCTGCACTCTTCACAGATCTTTTCCTTTCACCTATATCACAGGTATATAGAAATTCATGAGACATCATCATAAATTTTAAATTCAATTTTTTCTTGTAAATCTGTCACCTACAGATTTCCAATTCCACATTTTGTTTTCATATTTGTTCCGCACAGGAACCATATTCATAATTATGGGACTTTCCTTCCCATAGAGGTTTGGCTCAACATGCAATTGGTCTTCCTTATGGGCTTACAACACTGCCATATCCAAGACCCTTTTGCTTTCTGCACTTTCAATTTCAATCAACCAAACAAATTGTTAGTTTCCCATGCACATATATTTTCATTGTACCTTTATAATGTTATCACAAACAATTCTTGAATGGTGCATGCTAACAGTCAAAACACTTTCTCAAAAAGGAAATACCATTCCTTGCAGTTTGGCTCAGTAGGCAATTGGTCTTCCTTATGGGCTTACAATACTGCCATATCCAAGACCCTTTTCCTCTTGCAATTTCAACATTCCTCAGCCAAACAAATTGTTAGCTCTCATGCACATTATATTTTCAAAATCAGACATACTAACAGTTCAATTCATTTTCATCTATTCAAGGATAAAAACAAAATGATACATCATCCCTTACCTATGCATCATTTGAGCCTACCAATTTTTTCAGAATGTAATTCAGATATCAATTGACCTTAATGAATGTGCCAACATTCGTGGCCACATTCATACTCAATGCACCCTTGCATTGATTTCAAGTTTGTCACACTTTTTGATAGGTTCTCGACCATGGTGTGTTGGAACTTAGCCAAGATTTTTACCATATGGCTTATTCATTCTCATTCATTCTTACAACATGACCATACTTCCTGCCATAGGCCGATCACGATCCCAAAACAATACACATGAAACTTAAAAGTTTCACATGAATGCATTTAAGCATTCCTCCTTCATTAATAACCAGGGTGCCAACACTCATGGCCCAAATTTGGTTTTCTATAACACCTATACAATGTAAGTAGAAATATTGGAAGGTCTTCCTTCCTCAATGGAAAATCCATTGTTTGTCCTTTATGAAAACATGCATTTCCTCGAAGAAATTCCATCCAATGTGCTAACTAGGAGCACCTTCATTCCCATAGAACCAGTTCCCACGACCACAGTCTAACACAGAGTGCCAAACTTTACCTTCCTTGACTGGCTCAGATGGACTCTGTTTTGTCTCTACGTGATCGAGAGCTGTGACCTTAGCTCTATTCTTTTCAGCGCTACCCTTTCAGCTCCCGTGCCCGGGCGCTATGATCCTGGCTAAACCCCTTGTTTGCAATTCGACGACGAAGATCCGTCTTTCCCCAGATCCAACTGCTACAAGGGATTGCAGAACCTCAACTAGATCACGATTTAATTCTCCTTCCTATCTCCGCAATGGATATGGGCCGTACGACCTTCGATCGGACCCCCAATCTCAAAACAAAAATATATTGAGTTTAATTTACGGGTATAGGTCCTGACATTAATCTGCATGCATAAGTCTTCCCTGCAATGAATACGGGTCATCGATATTATCCCTAGATCGATTCTAGACCACATGATTCCAAATACAACAATCCCGGCATAGAATTATTTGATCGAGAATCTAGACTGAGAGTAGAGCCTCGATTTTCCCAAATTCAACCAAAGAACCCAATCATGGTACGCGTTTATGTGGCATTAACGCATGGGTTCCCTGCAGGTCCTCCCATCGATCATTCGCAGATCAACAGTTCACAGTGATTGCGGAATCCCCAATGTGTTCTCTCTTTATCCGAGAGTTCAATCTCCATAATTTGAAAAGTGCTCTCCCAACTCTTTTAATCGTGGTCGTTGATCATCCATCCCGACGAGATCAACGGTGTTGGTTGATTGCGGGCCGTGAACTATTGCGCTCGTTAATTCCTTCTTCGTGAGCCACAATCAATACGATCCGTCCGATCGACTATCGGACCCCAAACTCATAACAAAGCTACATTGAATTTAAATTACGGGCACAGGCTCCGCCATTAACCCGTGTGCCCATTCGATCTCCACAATGAATATGGGTCGTCGATCTTATTGAACGACTGATGTTTGATCCGTTAACTCTAGTGGATATTGAAATCGATTTGATGACTGAGATTGGTTTCCTTCTGATGAACGGCTCGTGCTCACTTCCTCTGTCAGGCTCTTGATTAACTTGATTCGATCAGGGTTTTCTTATGCGATCCTCATGATCTCGATCTGTAGTTGATTGAAGGGATTTCTACGATCTCCTAGTAAAGGTTTTTTACCTTTTGAGTCAACAGAGATCATTTGGTTCAGATGCTTCTGCATCATACAATCAATCTTCACTGCCAGAGGTTCACACTTCCAACATTCAGGTTCTCCTTCCCGAATCATACCCTACTTGGTTATCCATGGCATACAACTGCCCTTTCAAAATCTTGTGCATAACATGATACAATAAATATTTCAGAAGGGATTCTCAGCCAAATATTTTCATACCTTGAGCCACATAAGCATAAACATTTTTATACCTGTTCTTGGTTTCTAGCACCCTCTTTCTGATTTTTTTTTTACCTCATCAACAGTGCTTTAGCGGGATTTTCACAGTCCTATCAACAATATTTCGACCGCAACCTTCCCATGGTCATCCTCTGCTTGAGGTTTCCCATCAACAATTCTAATTCCTTTCTATACACAACATGCATCATTAGTGGTAATATCAATTAAAATGCATGTATCATAACATTCAAATCTATAAAACTTCTTCAAAATGTCCTAGCATATCTTTATGCATTTCATTACATTATCCTCAAGGGTTTTCATGAATGCAATAAAAACAGTTCTCAATTGTTTCTACAGTAATACAATCATCACCACTATGGTGTCAAAACATTTACTTTCATTAGTAAATCAACTTTCTCATTCCAGAGGAAACATCACACATAGGAAGAAAGGAGTTTGGGGCTCTCCCGTTCTTTCAATTCTTTCTACACCGCCTAAGACTTTTCAGCCCAACTGAGTTATCTCTAAGGGCCTCACTTCCTTTTCTTAATATGGCTCCAACCAAGCATATTCAATCAAACATACTCCTTTATTCATTCATTACATGATGCTCTCAAAATGTAATCTCTCTCTCTCTCTCTCTCTCTCTCTCTCTATATATATATATATATATATATATATATATATATATATATATATAAGCTTGTAGCTCACTGCTCAGTTTCTCAGCAGTTGTTAAGGTTGTGACTCTACCTCCTGACAAATTTTTCACACAGTTCTTCCACATGGAACTCCCCCATCATGCAACTTCCTTATTACACGCCCATCACTATCTGTGATGGACTCGACCTTGAGTTAGCTTTAGCTGTTTATCAAATATTCCATAAAGAATATAAACATGCATCTTTGTCATGTACCCAAATTATGTATCCATACATATTCTGGTTTTGTTAACTTACATCCATGATGTACTTAACCATATTCATAATCCTAAGCTTGCATGTCGCTGTCATAGGTATGTTTCACAACCCACATACATCTTTACTTTTAAGACGGTCAACTTAGGATTGTTCACAATCCTTCTCATGTGATCCTCAAAGGCATAATCATTTGCTTCTTATCATGACAACATAACATCTTTGCTCATTTACCCTTTTATCTAATTATATTAGTATTCCCTGAGGAAACATAATACATTCCCCTCAAGTTATTGTTTGGAATAGAAATTTCACAACTCTTCATAATGGAGTCAGACATGCATCCATAGTATTTGTTTAATCTGGACAAGAGCAATTCTTGCTTTATATTTCACTCATCAGGGCAACCATATCGTGCCTATAACTATGATCTTACCTGGAGATTCCGATCTATTGACATGTACCCCTCTTGGCGATCAATGACCAGGACCTACTTCGACTCTTTACCCGTAGTCCACAGACTTACGCCACTTTTCCTCTGGATCCAACGACTGAATTTTACTTCGGGTCTTCGGAGTTCTCAAACCTCAACTTTCTCCTTCCTTTGAAGTGCGTGGATTTCTGTCGCGTGTCCCTCTGAATCGAACGACTGAAATTCACTTTGGATTTTCGGGGTTCAGAAATCTCAACTCTCAACCTTTTCTCCCTCCTGAAGCTCACGATCTGTCGCCACGCGTCTCTCTGGATCTGACGATCCAGATTCACTCTAGACTTCAAGTTTTGGGAGTTTCAACTCTCAAATGAAACCTTAGAAGTGATTTTTCTCGGAGCCTTGGATCTGTGGACATGTACCCCCGTGACGACCAACAGTTAGGATTTACTTCGGCGATTTCAAACTCTCCTTAACCACAAGCTCTCGCTCAGGGGTTGTGGATCTTGCACCACCTGTCCCTCTTGGCAATGAACTGTCCCAACTCGCTTTGGGACTTCGGGACTTTGGCCAGTCAATCCTCCTGTGCACACAAAGATTAACACTCATGCAATTTACCTTAGATCGGACGACTATCATCCCCTTGCACTTCGATCTGACGGTTAGGATCTATTCCTTCTCAACGCTTCTCCTCTGTTTCCCTGGATGCTCATCTAATGGTCCAGGCTTCTCCCCATAACAAATCTGATGGCTTTTGTCACTCCTCCTCTCGAGATTTTAACTTCTTCCAACTTGGAAGAGTTTTGTAGATGTTCAAAGGCCTCAACCTTCGTTCTTCTTACGAGCATGACTATTTTGGGTCTCACCTTTGCTCTTGAAAACATTATCTCTTCTAAGCTTTTCGATTCTCTCAAACTGACGATACTGAAGGACTCCATTACTCCGCGAATTTCCTAAGGGGCTCACGACCATCCATATCGCAACGGTTCAAGGTCCAACGGTCATGATATGACCAATACCGAGGTGTCCTCCGATTGAAGATTCACAGTAATTGCGAGGTCCAACCTTCGCAATCTAGGAAGTGATCTCTCGACCCTAGTCTAATCCTAGTCGTTGATCTTCCATTCCCAATGATATCAATGACGTGGGTTGATTGCAGGCTATGAACTAGCAGGTCCACTAAATTCACCTTCGCACTTCGTAATGATTCCCAACCGTCGATTAAATTGAGCGATTGGTGTTTGATTCGGTAACTCCAATGAGTATTTGAGTCGATTTGATGACCAGGATGGCCTCTCCTCCCTTTAAATGGCATGCATCCTTCTTCGCCATCAGATTCTTAAGTGATCGGTAGTTTGAGTAACTTGACTATCATCTACTTCCTAGATTTGACAGTTGGGATGTTTCTCAGGCATCCTCAGATCTAAGGTTCAGAGTTAACTTCGGGACTTTGGAACTTCGGGGATTTTTCCTCCCTTACGACGAACTTGTTCAATTCGCCGAACTCGCGAAGTCCAAATGACTCCAAGGGTTAACTCCCACAATCTTTCCCGTATCTAACGATCACAACGGACCGTGGCTTTTTCCGAACAAATTTCGTTCATTCGTCTTCCCCAAAAAAGGAACCATCCCCTTCGATACTTCGACCTCGCTACTCTCCCTGAGCTTTGTTAGCTCTGAAAGGCTTAAGAGATTTGCGGTATTTCTCCTGAACTTAACGTTTAGAAGGGTCTTCTACACACCCCTTGCACTCCTTTATCGAGTTTAGAACTTGAGGAGTTCTCTGTCTCTGCCTGCTCTATAGAGATTCTGTACATATATGCACTACCTCTCCTAAGCTTAATAGACTTCGTCCTCTCGAAGACTTAGGGTAACTGTGCCCAAGGTCGATGAACTCACAATCCTCTTATTTTAACTTAAGCCACCACAGGGCTCGGGCATTTACGTGTACAAATCAAACAATTCCATACTTGCTTAAATACACAATCTAAACAAGAATAAAGAGATAAAGTATAACCATTAAGCAAACATACACATCCTTGGGTCGTTCATAGTATATCCCATTTCATTACATAATTACAACTCAATTTCACAGTGTACGAGAATACTTATCTATTACAAGTTGCATCCAACTAACTGACTGTGAATGTGTGCCTTTCCACCCAACCATAGGTTCAAAAGCATTTATTCTTAGCACTCTGGCCACCCCCATGCCAAGCTATGATATCAATAGGGAGTTTACGACATCTCTCATAGAGACTCTCTCCATCTCAGCGACCCTGTGAGGTTTATCAGATGCTTCCTCAACATCAAGCTCGCGTTCGGTCCCTCAGGTCATGTTCTCTGCACTTCCTTTCGGTTCGCGCATCTCCCTTATGAGCTTGCACTCTCCTCACGTATCTTTCTGTGTCTCTGTATGTATCTTACCTTCCCTCCTCTGGAAGGTTTTCGACCTGTCTTGTTCCTTCTGTCAGAAGGAAGCTCGAGTCTGTAGGTCTTTGTGGTACTTCGGGATGACATCCTGCAGCTAGACCATGCTTCCATTCATGGGGGTGGTTGATAATTCAACCACTGGTCCTTTCTTCATTAACTGATTTCTTTCCTCTAGAGATATCATGGCTCATACTTCAAGGCTTCACCCCCCCAACAATCAATTATGGGAAGTTTAACAATAATACATTTACATTATCCACATGCCTTAGCATGGTAATACTATTTTATGATTAATTACAAGTTGGGGGAAACAAGGTGTTACATAACACAAGGACAAGATGCTTTGGAAAAATTAATGCAAATTAGCATGTGATAACAGGGCTGAAGAGGTTGGGTGGTGTTTGGTTGAATTCCTCAACTGTGTTCAGCGGAGGAGGCGCCACTGCGGGGAACTCCTCCATGGCTGCCGCTGTTCCTATAGCAGCCCCACTCATGCTTGGGCGAATGTGCATATCTGGGACCATGTGGAAGAATTCCTCCTAAACAATGCAAGTGGCGCCATCCATAGCTGCCTTTGTACCTATAACTGCCACACTGGTGCTGGGGTGCAAGTAGTCATCCAGAACCGTGTAGAGGAGGGATTTCGGTGGAACCTGAATTGGTTCCTCCGAGAATTCCTCCTCCATGAAGGCCATTGGAGGAGTATGTGGTCTCACAATTCGTTGAGTCCGGGAAATTGATAGAGTTATCTGCTCTATCTCTCTCGACATGGTGGAGCCTGGGGGGTGAAGAACCAACTAGACCAAAACCAAGAGAACCCACTGTGCCAAAACCAAATTCTTGGACATAGCTAGGTGACAGAGCACTGAGGCAAAGTGTTGAATGCCATGGCCAAGATGGATAGTTAACTAAGGGGTGGACATGATCGCTATCCTACCACCCATACTCAACATCCCCCTCATGCCATTAGTCATTGAGGCCTCCATTAATCTGACACGGGGGAGTTGTCCTCCCTTCCTATGCAAGCTTTTATGGTCGCCCTCCATCCAAGAAGGGTGTGGGATGGCAACCAACCATATTTATGACTGATTTCATGGGAGGGCTGCATGGCCTCCCTTGGGCTACGTGGCACCCCATCCAGGGCGTATTATATGGTTTTATTGAGAAGACAAAATAATTTGAATACTATTTTATTGTTATGGGCATTATATGGTTTTATTAAAAAGACAAAATAATTTGAATGATGTAGTAAGGGGAGTATCATTAGGTTCTTTTGGTGTTGTAGTTATTATATGGTTTTAAATGATAAAGTAAGGAGAGTTTCATAATTAGTATCTTTATAATTAAGTGTGAATAAATCGATTAAATTTGTTAAAATATTTTAATCTTGTAAGAGGGAAATAATTGATTTTGTTTGGTAGTAAGAAGAGCATATGCATATTCAGATTTAAGGAAAAAAATTGAGTAGTAGGGAAAGAAGCAAATTGAAAGAAAATTGAGTAGTAGGGAAAGAAGCAAATTGAGTACATTTATTAAGAAGTAAAAATGAGTATTTACATTTATTAAGAAGAAAATAAAGAGTATTTACATGATAGGATTATGAATATATAGTATATTTATTAAAAGAAAAAGAGAGTATTTGCATAATCAAATTATGATTTTATAGTAGACCGAACATTTACATAATCAGAATTAGGAAATCATACAATGTATTGATGTTATTTGTGTTATTTGTGTCGACAATGTAGGTTTGAGGCCCAACTAGAATATTTCCGAGGCTCTTGTACATGTATACTCTCAATATTTGTGGGAACAAAAGTATAAGAAAATGTATGCCGAGATCTACAATCATTTTCTAGAAAGATTGTATTATATTATATTTTGAGAAGAATGTCCGAGGTTGTTCGTGGATGTAAAAAGGTTGACCAGTCACATAGGTAACTAGTATGTCCAAGAGAGTTATACGTACATCATAATTTTTGGTGCAACCAGGTCACCCTACCTATGTATGTGCCAAATTTCCTAGTAATTGGGGAAATTTTCCATTAGACTATTTACAGAGGATTTAACACTTAAATCCTTATGGTTTCAAGTGAAGATTTTTTTTTTATTCCATATGGTTTTAAGTGAAGAATTTTTTTTTATTCCATATGGTTTCAAGTTGGGCCATTTTTTCGTTAAGGATCCAAAACAGGCTCGCCAAGAGGCTGCCATACATTTGGAATATTGCTTACCTCTAGGGAAATTTAGAAGACATGACCCGAACGATCTTGTCATGAAACATTATGAGCTCATTGCAACATCGTGGCCATATAGTTATGAAAAATGGGAAAAACAATTGTTTCCCCAAGATGTGAATGATTGGGAGGAAGTGTTAGAAAGGAAGTGAAACCCACAACTCACAATCTTCAGAACTTTGTCCTCTGATGAAAAGTTGAACGTTTTGGAAAGAAGAATGACATATGTGAAAGAAAAGAAAGAAGTAGAGGAAGCCCTAAGGATATAGAAACTGATAATGAAAGATGGAGCTGAGTTGAAGGCTAACCATAAGGAACATGCAAGGTTGCAAGCAGAGCAAGTAGCAGAACAATAGAAGGAACGAGAGTAGAAGCAATGAAAAGAAGCAAAGGATCAACAATGAGAGTTAGAGGAAAAAAATGAGAGTCGTCGAGGTAGAGAAAAAACGACAAGAATTTATTAATCAAAGAAAGAAGGAGCGAGTTGAAAAAAAGGATGAAGAGATAAGAAACACAAGACATGAAGAGGCTGCAACCAAATATAGTAATCCGAGACAATCACAGGGAGAACAACATGAGCAATAACCTACAATTATACCTAAAGAGGTCATTGATTTGACCAAGACCGATGAGAATGCCTCTGATCAGGAAGAAAATCAAAATGAAAATGAGAAGATAGAAGATAGGCACGAACAAGAAAATGCCAAAGGAAATACAAACAAATACAAGGAAGAAAAGGAAGCCGATTGATGACGTAATTCACCAAAGGGAAACACTATGGATAAGGGGAAGGAGATTGTGGTTGAATAGTTCTATACCCTAGGAAGTCTTTAGAATGCATTGGCATGGGGTGATAGACAGATTCCAGAGCCTATTGAAAAGGTATTTGACTTGGAGTCTATAGCTTATAATCAGTAGATGATGGCTATTGTTAGAAGAATGCAGAAGAGGAAAAGGGTTGATGTCGACAGTCCTATGGTCTAAACAACATAAGATCCTTTATTTGACACAGGGAAATCAAATCTCAGTGAGCTTTTTTGTAACACACTCCACCCCCTTGACCTTGGTTAGGATGGTGGGATGTCAAAATTTTCCTTCATTGCACATCTAGTCTTCGACGTTATGCCCTTCTCTATGACCCCTGTCCCATGTGGTAGTCACATGGACCTCCTCTATGTCATATGCACCACTCTACAAAGAAATGTGTGTGCCACCATGGCCATGCCTTGTCTTGGGACTCGTCTCTCTCTCACCAATCCTTCATCGGAATGTGACTACACAAACCAGGAATAAACTTTTCCGATCAAATGACTCAGGTTCACTCCTCTCGGGCTAGATCAACGTCTAGAGGTGAGTCATGATTCCTTCCCCTCTGGAAAACGGGTTATGCAATCCCTTAATCTATCCCGATTGTGTATTTTATAATTTCCTATAAAATTAAGAAGATTAATGCATGAGGGGACGAAGGAACATGGTTCTCGTCTCCTTAGCTATCATCAAGTATGGATGGGTCATATCTTTTCCACATCAGTGTCTTTGTGAGATAGTTTTAACTATGATAGGAATATCATAAGTAATGCATATATTCAACTTTATGGTGTAGGTGAGGTTTTAAGGATAATTGATACATCCACTCATTATCACTCTATGTAATAGATAAATATCACATTGATAGAATGAAAATGATATAGATAATCATAGTGATATAGTGGAATTGACACTGAATTGTGGCAGTGGTTTTTTGGAACCCTAACTCCTGTCTATGATTATCTATGGTGTCTATGGGAACCCTAACTCCTGTTTGTGGTGTTTTGTAGAAACCCTAACTCTTGTATGTGGTAAACATCATATGGTCCTAGATCAAAACCGAATCTCTCATGACTTTATGATCATATATGGTATTTTCATGATCATGGTTAGTCATAAAATCAAGAAGCACAAAGTAAACAGGCTGGTATGGTATGCACAGTGGAAGCCAACGGTAGCACAAATAGACTTAGTTACGACTGCAACATGAAGTAGGTTTGGCGAGGTAGGAAATCGATGATCTATAGTTAGGCATATAAATATTGATCATTGGAGATGATAGGAGTCTGAATGAAGGGCATAGCGAGAAGGATATGAGATGAAGATGAATAGGAGAGGTTTCAAGATGAAGGCACATCTTGCTGACAAGGTTGATGTTGGTGAGATAAAGAAGATCTACATCGACACACTCAATGTTGGTGAGGGGTAAACAATTTTCTGTTGAAGTATCGATGATAAAAGAGGGAAACTCATTGACAATCATTGCATCGACAAGGGAGAGACGAACCCACGATGGATTCACCTTATTAACCAATACATTATCACGTTAATTCATAAAGGGTGCCTTTTAATTGTGAAAAATAAATTCAATATATGGTAGGAATTGGGGGGGGGGATGTGGGGTCTTAGGGGGTTTATAGATATTGGGGGGTATAAAAAGGGGTATCTAGTAAAAATAGGGGTTTCTTTTATTGGAAATATGTATAAGGAGGGGGTTCAACAAAATGATTTTGGGAGGTATTTATCAATATCTAGTGAAATTAGGGGTATTATTTAATATACCATGAATGAAGGTGCTATTTCAAAGGTTCATTGAGTGAAGACTTGTGGACGAACCTCGTCGATACACAGTGTATCGGGGAGAAAGGAAGGAATGTTGTCAATATGAGATGTATCAACGTAGATGAAAGGGAACTTGCCAGTAGTGTGTATCGACGAGTTAGAGTTATCTGAAAAGATTTGGAAAATGGACAAGTATGGAGAGTGGGAAGAAAGACTTGAGCTTTTCCACTTTCAAGAGAGAGAGTGTGCGAGGCTTCTAGTAGAAAAAAATGAAGGGGGGCAATTTCTTCTCTTAGGGAAAATATAAGAGAAGAAAATAGGGAGGTTTTTGTGTGCGTGAAACATGTTCTCTACGATATTATAACTTAAAATGACCTTGCTATGCGATCTAAAATAAACAAAAAATAGAAAAACAATTTAGAGATTGGTGTGAAAACATTATTTTACAAATTAATGAAAAGCCAACCTAGAATAAGGAAAATAGACAGTCCTCACCGAGGAGGATGGAAAACAAGGGAAGTTTGGTTGGAAGAACAATTTTAATGTCATGTAAGAAACTTTAAAAGGGGTTGGTTCTATGCATATGCATCTATATCAGAACGAAATCCACCAAAAATTTTATTTTGAAAAAAATCAATTGAAACATAAGAATTGAAGAGATGGCAGTTGATCTTAGCATTATCCAAAAAAAATTGTTGGAAATGGAGTTTAAGAATTTATAAGAGAACAAATGTGAACATTATCTAACATAATCCGCTAGAATCAAAGTTAGAAAGTTAGAAGAAAACATGTTGTGTGCCTTCATTTTTAAACCCCTATATGTTAGATTTTTCTTCCTAATAGAGGTTCAACCTCCACCTTTGGCTTTAGTATAAATTTCTTGGGTTGTCATAAATAACTTGTTGACAACCATTGTACGTGTTGGGTACCACAAAGTGAATCTGGCATCCTCACCAATCACCGCCACTAGGACTAAAGCATGAGGTGACACAATTTGGTGGAATTGAATCCATGAACTTCTAAAGGCCTAAGGACTAAAGGAGGAAAATTGACCAGTTCACCTAGTGGGAAATGCCTAGTTAACATGCCCAATAAAAGGAATATGGCACCTAGCCAAATAACTATTGATCTATGATACTTATGAGTGCATGCTATGTTAATATTGTCAACTACCCAAATTAATTGGGGAACTTGAAATATATGGATCACTTATCTTTAGGGAATTCCACTAAAAACATTGCCGAGGTGTCTTAAAATTTACATGCTACAGTTTAGCAAGAAATATGATAAATGTTGTATGCGAGGAAATATGTTGCAAGTAAAGGACATATTGGTTAGAAAAATGATGGTTTTACATAGTTCACAAAATGGTGGCACAAAAGTCTATGTGAAAGTGTGCATATATACAAGTACACATATATGCACATAATATGTCAATATATATACTGATATACCTGTATATATACCAACATAATATGTCGGTATAAATAATGGTATATTATATCAACATAATATATCGATAAATGTCAATAACATAGATATATTCATACTAGTGTATATACCAATACACACACACACCACTATATATATCGACATAACACACACACACACACACACACACACACACACACACACACACACACAAAACAAACCATGACAATGTCTCAGCGTCTAGAACCTCGAGGGATTTAGTTTAGCTGTCAATGTGAAAAAGAGTTGAACTAGATATAGATTTCTCGATGACAAAGTATTTGTATAGTCAGCTTTTATTTCCTAATTAGTATTGTGTTATTATCTTGTTGATGTGTGAAAGTTTGACCAAAGAGAAGGCCATGCCTCCAATCCTGAGATTAGTTTTGCACTCAAACTTGCATCAAGAATAGAGGATTAATATCCATTATAAGGACACAGTTCTCTACACAAGTATGAGAATAGAGAAAAAAAATTAATTCCACAAGGTATTCATGTTGATGAAGCGAGTGGGCTATAAGTCCCTCATTTATGGATTAAATACTACAACCCATGGGGGTTTATAACTACCAACCTCCATCACCTTTTCCATTCCACCCATATAGAGTAGTTGTACCCCTTCATCATGCACCAGTCTGCCATGATATAGCCCACCTTGTTGCGTCCATCGTTGCAACAACTACCATTGCATCTAATGTAGTTATCTATAATGATTTCATCTACGGTTGTTGCAACTGAATTTTCCCTATCCCCCATATTTTGCTAAAATCATGTTGTCCAATTGAGTGCTCCTCCTCCTACCCAAGCTCCACCATTTTTAATTTTTTAATTTTTATTCATGAATAAAAAATCTAACAAAAAAAATGTAATATTTTGAATATTTTGAAGCTCATGCCATCAATCACCTTAAAGTGAAATGACAGGGGGTGGATTCAGGTGCACATGGGGAGGATTTGGTACACTGTCTCTTGTGTGATGCTAGGGTTAAACAAGAAAGACAACATGGTTCATGAGGATGTTCATGGAGAGACTTGTCTTGTGTGATGCTAGGGTTTGTGATATACATGTAAACCCTAGAGAATAACATGATGTTGAAGATAATATGGGTTATTATGGCTATCATTATAGCATTAGGATTAGAATTTAGTGTTCTATAATATCTATAAATTAAAACCCTAATAGAATTTAGGAAATCTAGATTTACAATGCCTTGAGAAGGACACCCTCACAAGTGTTAAACTAATGCACTAAAGATCGATAAGGCAAAGTTAGGGCAGTTAGGAAATGCAAAACAAGTAATAAAATCATGTTTGAAATATGGCATTTCATATTTTTGATAGTTTGGTTGGTAGTGTTGAAAAACACAGTTGTTATTATTGATGGGCCCTCATGTGCCTATGATTCTTTTTTTTACCTGGGCACATAGAAGGATGATAGTGTTAGATTCATGCACTAAAACTATTTTACGCATATGTAAATGCATTTAAAAAATAACATAATAATCAATGTACCTCAATATAAACCACAATGTTGAACATGTCATTTTAACTCTCTTGTATGATTACCTAATGTCATTCAAGTAGACCATTTGGATTACCTAATGAATTTCTCATGCTATGAAATAGGTGTTGGACAACTGAGAGGGGGGGGGGTGTGAATCAATTGTTATTGTGCTTAAACAATTATGTTTATTTTCAACTCTTTACAGATCACTCAATGACAATCACCATAATGCAGGGAGATAAGCAATAGAACATTCAACATCAGTCGCACACATGAAATATACAGAGACATATATTTCCTGAGGAAACCCATAAAGGGTAAAAACCTCTTCTTCTTGATATGATAAGTAATATTTACATTCTATACATTATCATACTTATGAGCTCCAACTCATTGTGAGGCTACCACCTCTGTCTTGCAAGTTGCAACTTGCTGAGAGCACCAACTCTCTGGTTTCTCTAGCACCCACTAGAAGGAAGCACCAACTCCCTGAGTGTTCCAACACCAACTGGATGGAAGCACCAACTTCCAGTCACACAGGCACCAACCTGTATAACAGAGAACAATAGTTCTCCCTTGCACCACCCTACCACCCTAGTTTTTTCTGGCTGCAACCAGATGGAAGCTACAACTCCCTGTGTTCAAGCACCCACTTGAAAATCCAAGGACAATAGTTCTCCCTAGCGCCTCCCTACCACCCTGATTATAAATCTTTTCTACTAAACTTATTATAGTGATACAATCTTAATCAAAGGCTTACTAGTCTCATCACTGTTCTGCTACACTATTCTGCTCTTCTTGCATCAGTGTCTCTCTGCTCGCATCTTTTGAGCTTTCTGATCTTCTGCTCTGTCTCTGCATGCACACCTCGACTTTCTCTTCTTCTCTCAGATATGCATCATTGTTCCTCGCTTCTTCTATGCTTAATCTCCTGCACAACATGCTGCTACATGCATGCATCACACACAATCAATACCCCCATCTCCTCTCTGTTCTGTGCTTTTATATTCTCTATGCACCTTTTGCATTCCTCATGTGCAATGCCTCTGCATGCTCTTTATAGTGACACTATTTTTCCCCAACAGGTTGTTCACTGCAGCTCTACCTCACACCTGCATAGCTCCACATCTGAATCACATACCTTCACAATTCTTCATGCCTTTATCATATCGAGTCCTCTCATGATCATCATGGCAACTCTTCATCGTCTCTGGCAGTTTTTTTGCCTTTGAGTTCATCATCAATGGCCATTATGCTGAGATTACTTAGCCTCTTTAGCAGTCGAGACTCTTTGTCTTCTCTGTCATTACAGAATCTCTTCATCATCACTGGACGTTATCATGAGATTCCTTGGATTATCTGGTAGTTGAGACTCTTCGTCTTCTTTGTCGATCACCCTGAAGCCTCTTAGAATTCTCTGTACATAAACAATCGGTGATTTCTGGCAGTTCCCTAGAGAACCTCCACGCCCTCATGCTCTTGGCACCTTTTCCCTTTCTACAAAAAAACTACACAGTGGACACTAGCTCTTCTGGCTAAGCCCCTTCCTTTCATGTGACCACAAGTTGTGACCGAATGATAAACATAAAGTGATTTCATGATTTTTCATATCGCGATCTCCTGCTGTGAGTTGCTTTCAAACTCTCGAAA
Source organism: Picea engelmannii (assembly GCA_009831015.1). NCBI lineage: Eukaryota > Viridiplantae > Streptophyta > Pinopsida > Pinales > Pinaceae > Picea > Picea engelmannii. The sequence goes on from ML777114.1 coordinate 665,412, forward strand.
CGTGAAACTCTGAAATGGAGCTTAGCAACGCTATCTCCTTCACTTCTCTTCCTCTGATGTGACCACAAGCTATGACCATGGGCCAAATCTTTCGAGCGCTTTACAATTTCGCGTTTCACAACTTCGGGTCTCGTCTTCCAGGACAATCAATGGTCCAGATCTCTCCTCGATCCAACGACTCATATCAAGTCATGATTTCACGTTTCACGACTTTCAGAGTCTTGTTACCTCCGTTCTCCCGATACCCGAAATAATGATGGTGCTAGATCAATGGTCCAGATCTTTTCTTTGATCGACGACTAGGATCAAATTGTGATTTCACATTTCGCGATTTCCTTCAACTCTCACCTCTAACTTCTCCAGCTCGCGAGTCAGGGAAATGCTGATCTCTCGCCACATGTCCTCTGGATCCAATGACCCAGATCATTTCGCGAATTCGCATTTCACGAGTTCGAGGGGTTGGAGCACCTCCTTCCTTTGACCTTTCAATCAATGAAATGATGATCTTTCACCACGTGTCCTCTGTCTCCAACATCCAAGATTTTTTCGCAACCTCGTGTATTGCGAGTTCAGGGATAGTACTCAGCCTTATCTTCTTCGCTGTTATACTAGATCTGACGGCTATCGGTCCTCGGTGCTAAGATCCAACGTCTGATATCTATTCTCCTCTTCTGTGGGCTCCTACTGTCTATATTCGGATCTGACAGCCATCAGGTAACTACGAAAGGTGATCCAATGATCACTGTTGCATCTTCCTACAGAGCTTACGCTGCTGTTCTTACCACTGTCGCATCTCAGAACACTATCTCTCCTGATATTTCACCTAAGTCGATGATGTTCTTGTTTCTCCATCACTGCATACTCTGACCTTGCCATCAATGACAAGGACACTCGGCCTGTGAATATGCCTACAATATCCCCCTTTGGCATTGATGGCAACCCTGAACGACTGCACTGTTCTACTTAGATGTCCAACTGTAGCATCTAGAACACCTTTTCTCCCCCTTTGACATCAATGCCAAAGAAAACATGCTCCCCCTGAACTGTTGCAGTATTTTTCAGAGGTATCGGATATTCAACCAACATAAACTCCCCCTGACAGGATAGACTCTCTTAACTTGAAAACCGGGTTATGCCCAACTTCTGGTGTAGATACTCAAACTGAGCTTGTGCAAGCGGTTTAGTGAAAATATCAACAATCTGATCTTTGGATGGGATGTAATGCAAAGAAACCACAGAGTTGGCTACCTGTTCCCTCAAGAAGTGATACTTGATGGGCATATGCTTGGTCTTGGAGTGAAAGACATGATTCTTTGACACACTAATTGCATTGGTATTATCACAATGGATTGGGATCGGTGCAGTATAATTTACCTCCAAGTCTGTAAGTGTTTGAATCATCCACAACACTTGAGTACAACAAGTGGCAGCTGCAATGTATTCAACTTTTGTAGTTGACAAGGAAATGGAACCTTGCTTCTTGCTCAACCATGATACAAGGCAATCTCCTAAGAAGCATGCACCTCCACTCGTACTTTTCCTTTCATCTACGGAGTTAGCCCAATCATCATCTGGATAGCCTGATACTTGAAAATTCCAATTCCTAGGATACCATAGGCCATAGTCCATTGTTCCTTTCAAGTATCTGAATATTCTTTTGACAGCTAACAAATGACTCTGTTTAGGTGTAGAATGATACCTTCCTACCATTCCAACAACATGCATTATGTCTGGACGAGATGTTGTGATGTACAATAGGATGCCTATCATAGACCTATATGAACTCTTATCAACATCAGGCGAGTCATCATCCTTGATTAACTTACATCCAGTGACCATAGGTGTGCTCATAGGTTTAGAATCTTCCATTTGAAATCTTTTCAACATTTCTCTTAGATATTTCTCTCGAGAGATAAATATTCCTTCAGACCTCTGAGTAATTTGCAGACCAAGAAAAAATGACCATTCCCCTATCATAGACATTTCAAATTCAGACTACATGGCATAAGCAAACCATTTTACCAATGAAGCATTATTACTATCGAAGATGATTCCATCTACATAGACCAACACAATGAGCATATCTTTACCCTCTGTTTTGATATATAGATTGTTGACAACTGTTCTTCTCTTGAACCCTTTGTCTTGTAGATACATATCCAGTCTGTGATACCAGGCACGAGGAGCTTGTTTCAACCCATATAAGGCTTTCTTTAGCTTGCAGACAAAGTCAGGGTTATCTTACAGTTGGAACCCCTCTGGTTGCTCCATATAGACTTCTTCTTTTAGATATCCATTTGGAAAAGATGACTTGACATCCATTTGATAGACTTTAAACTGTTTATGACAAGCATAGGCAAGAAAAATTCTAATAGCTTCTAATCTTGCTACATGCGCAAATTGTCCTTCTATTTGAGCATACCCTTTACAGACCAATCAAGCTTTATTCCTGATAATTTGTCCTTGTTCATTCATTTTATTTTTAAACACCCATTTGGAGCCAATTACATTCTTATTTGTCTGTCTAGGAACGAGCTCCCAAGTATTTTTTTTCTCAATTTGATCCAGTTCCTCATTCATTGATTTTAACCAATTTACATCTTCACTAGATTCATTGAAGTTTTTGGGTTCCACCATGGATATGAATTCTATACGCGATTGCTCACTGTCTTTGATTATCTTTCTTCTAGTTTGTACACCTTTGTCTTTCTCACCAATTATTTGACTTACAGGATGATTCTTTCGAGTAATTATGGAGGAAGGATTTGGTGTTGTCTATTGATTTGAGTCTATCTGAGTGTTGGTGTCTTTATATGACTCAAAGTTTTCTTTTTCTGATTCTTGGACCTGTTCATATTCAGCTTCAGCTGTGTCTTATATATTAGACTCAATATTGTTCACCTCTCTTTCTGAGACTCCTTCATCAACCTTTACATCAATGCAATCAATTAATTTATGTAGCCTCTTATTATAACATTTGTATTCTTTACTGTTGGTAGCATATCCTAAGATTATGCCTTAATCATCCTTGTAATCATACTTGCCAAGGTTTTCATTATTATTCTTTATGTAACATTTACTCCCAAAGACCTTGAAGTGTTTGATTGAGGCAGGTCTTCCATACCACAGTTCATAAGGTGTCTTGTCACTGTGTGGTCTGAGGTGGGATTTGTTAAGAACATGGACTGCTGTGTGTATTGCTTCTACCTAGTAGGTTTGACCAATGTTCTTCTCATTCATCATTGACCTGACCATTGGCTGAACTGTTCTATTTAGCCTCTCAACTACTCCATTTGCTGTGGAGTTCCTGGGATTGTTTATTCTCTCTTGATCCCATGTTTATCACAAAATTCCTTGAAATCACTTGACATAAATTCTCCTCCTCTGTCTGATCTTACTGCCTTTAACCTCTTGCCTATTTGATTCTCAATTAAAGCCTTAAATATTTTAAATTTCTCAAATGCTTCAGCTTTTTCTTTGAGAAAAGCAACCCAAGTAAGTCTGGACTAATCACCAATGATAAGCATAAAATAGTTTTCCTTCCTTGTGCCTTCCTGTCTTAATGGTCCACATAAATCCATATGAAATAATTGGAGTGGTTTCTCTGTTGAAGTAGAGCTCTTGGATTTAAACTGTGTCTTGGTTAGCTTTCCTACCTGACAGAGTTTATACACAGAATCCTATGGCTTTGATATTCTTGGAAAATCTTTTACTGCCTCAAGATTTTTGAGCTTGATTAAGTGGTCAAAGTTTAGATGTCCAAGGCACCTATGCCATAACCAACTTTCATCATGTTTTCTTAGATGACACTCTTCTCTATCTTCTTTCAACACATATACATTGTTATCTGTCCTTATGCCTTTAGCCACAACTTGTCTTGAGTTTACAGACTTTATCTTGTAGTCCTTGGAAGTGAACACCACTTCACATCCTCTATCACACATTTGACTTACACTGAGAAAATTATGTTTCAGCCCATCTACAAGTAGAACATCCTGAGCTTTTCCTTTTCCATTACTTAAACTTACCATCCCTTTACCCTTGATTTTACCTGGAGCATCATTTCCAAAGGTTATGTTTCCTGATTTGCTTTCACTCAGAGATAGAAACTTACCTTTGTCTCTCGTCATATGTTTGGAGCAGCCATTGTCAATATACCAGGGGTTCTTTTGTATTTGAGCTGAAAACACTAGTCCACACTTGTCATTTTCTTTCTTCTTCCAAACTTTGACATTTTCAGCAGAAGGATTCAAATCTGGCTCGTAGTTCCTTAAGCGATAGTCTGCAACTTTATGTCCAAAATTATGGCAGGTGTAACATTCTGGTTCATTGAATAAAGGATCATAACGATTGTTATGCTTAACCCGTGTCCTTTTTCATACCATCACATGATTTGCAGTCTGTGATTGTTTGTTACTTTGTTGTCTCATTCTTTGTTGTGGCAGATATCTATTCCTTGAGTGTTTTGATTGCTCATATCCAAATCTTAAAGAACAGTTTACAACTTTGTGACCAAAGTTAGAACAAAAAAAACAATATCCATAGAAAAATCCTTTGTACCTGGAAAATGGTTGTCTTCTTTGAGCAGGTCGATTTCTTCCACGCTGATGATTTCTTTGTGCTACAGTTTCAATTCTGGTATTTTTTCTTTCACTCTTCCTTGGCGGCTGATTATCTTCCTCTGTTTCTCCATATTTGTTGTTGTCAATGAATGTAGATTTGACAAACTTGATGGAATCTTTGTTGCTTGGCTAACTACAACTTGATCCTTCTTCATAACCCAAACCAGTTTTCAAATTTGGATTCCTTTGCTGATTCAAAATGGTGATTAATCCTTCTGAGGCTTTAATGCTTGGAAGATTTTGGAGATACAATGCTTTGAACTTCTCCATCTCTTTTCTGGTCTTTACTACCTCTTCTTCCAAGGCTTCACATCTTGCCTTCTTCTCTGATAACTGTTGTTTCAGAATGTCCTCTATTTTCTTTTCCTCTTCTAACTCCACCTTTAGCAGGGCAAAGTCTTCATCATTCTTTTCAAACTGCATCAACAACTGCTTTTCTTTTCTTTTCTTGAGTTTGAGTCTGTCAATTTCTTCTAAGGCACCGATTAGTTCACCTTCCATATCAACCAAAAATTCTTAATCATTAGCATCACTTCCTGTGCTTTTATTATCATAATCCTCTTTGGCCATAAGCACAAAGTCATTTACCTTATCTTCACAGGAAGAGTCACTATCTGTGTCTTCTGAAGAGTCATCATTGTTTACGCATAAAATTTTCTTTTTATCAAATCTTTTGGATTTGTACTTCTTTTCACCTTCATAATTCTGATCCTGCTTCTTGTGTGGACACTTAGATGCAAAGCAACCTATATTTCCACAGTTAAAACACTTGAAGGGCAACTTACCTTGATACTTGCCCGATCCTTTCTTTAGTCTTCTCACAAATTTTGCTTCAATTTCATCAGGCTCATAATCCTCATCCTTATCTGCTTTAAATGATGCTTCTCTAGAGGTGGGTTTATCTTTACCTATCCTCATTTCATATGCAGTCAATGTTCCTAGAAGTTGATCAAAATCCAAAGCTTTTAGATCATTAAGTTCTTCTATAACAGAGACTTTCGAGTTGAACCTATCTGGCAGAGATCTCAAAATTTTCTGAACTAAAGAGGGTTCCTCAATTTTTTCACGAAGTGCTTTCATTGCACTTACTAGTTCTTCAACTCTTAGAAAGTACTTCCCAATAGTTTCATCCTCTTTCATCTTTAGCTGTTCAAACTGTACTTTGTAGGTTTGAAGCTTGGTGTCCTTTACCTTCACATTACCTTCATAACTGCGAATGAGTTTGTCCCACATTTCTTTGGCAGTTTCTAAGTGCACAACTTTTACAAATTCTGCTTCTGCAAGGCCACTCAAAATAACATTCAGAGACTTAGCGTTGAAGCTGAACTCTAGCTTGTCATCCTTATTAGCTAGTACAAATGGCTTTACATAACCAGTCTCTACCACATCCCAGACATTTTCACCTAAAGCCATTATGTAAGTTCTCATCCTAACTTTCGAGAAGGCAAAGTTTGTTCGATTGAACAGGGGGGCCTTATTGGTTGAAGTTCCTTCATGGATTGACATGTTTAAGCTTACTGATCTACCTTTAGATAAAAGGAACTGGCTCTGATACCAATTGTTGGACAATTGAGAGGGGGGGGGGGTGAATTAGTTGTTACCATGCTTAAACAATTATGTTTATTTTCAACTCTTTACAGAGCACTCAATGACAATCACAATAATGCAGGGAGGTAAGCAATAGAACATTATACATTAGTCACACACATGAAATATAGAGAGACATATATTTCATGAGGAAACCCATAAAGGGTAAAAACCTCTTCTTCTTGATATGATAAGTAATCTTTACATTCTGTACATTATCATACATATGATCTCCAACTCATTGTGAGGCTATCACCTCTGTCTTGCAAGATACAACTTGCTGAGAGCACCAACTCTCTGGTTTCTCTAGCACCCACTAGAAGGAAGCACCAACTCCTTGAGTGTTCCAACACCAACTGGATGGAAGCACCAACTTCCATTCACACAGGCACCAACCTATATAATAGAGAACAATAGTTCTCCCTTGCACCACCCTGCCACCCTGGTTTTTTTTGGCTACAACCAGATGGAAGATACAACTCCCTGTGTTCAAGCACCCACTTGAAACTCTGAGGACAACAATCCTCCCTAGCACCTCCCTACCACCCTGATTATAAATCTTTGCTACTGAAACTTATTACAGTGATACAATGCTCATCAATGGCTTACCAATCTCATCACTGTTCTGCTACACTGCTTTGCTTTGCTTGCATCAGTGTCTCTCTGCTTGCATCTTTTGATATTTTTGATCTTCTGCTCTGTCTCTGCATGCACACCTCGAATTTCTCTTCTTCTCTTAGATATGCATCTATTTTCCTTGCTTCTTCTGCACTTCAGATCCTACACAACATGCTTCTACACGCATGCATCACACACAATCACAACCCCCATCTCCTCTCTATTCCATGTTTTTATATTCTCTATGCACCTTCTGCATCCCTCATGCGCAATGCCTCTGCATGCTCTTTACAGTGACACTATTTTTCCCCAACAGGTTGTTCACTGCAACTCTACCTCACACCCACATAGCTCCACATCCGAATCACATACCTTCACAATTCTTCATGCCTTTCTCAGATTGAGTCATCTCATGATCATCATGGCAACTCTTCATCTTCTCTAGCAGTTCTGTTGCCTGTGAGTTCATCATCAATGACCGTTATGCTTAGATTCCTTAGCCTCTTTGGCAGTCGAGACTCTTTGTCTTATCTGTCTTTACGAAATCTCTTCATCATCACTGGACGTTATTCTGAGATTCCTTGGCTTATCTAGCAGTAGAGACGCTTCGTCTTCTCTGTCGATCACCTTGAAGCCTCTTAGAATTCTCTGTGCAGAAACAATAAGTGATTTCTGGTAGTTCCCTAGAGAACCTCTGTTCCCTCATTCTCTTGGCATCTTTTCCCTTTCTATGAAAAAACTACACAGTGGGTGCTATCTCTTTTGGCTAAGCCCCTTCCTTTCACGTGACCACGAGCTGTGACCGAATGCTAAACATAAAGTGATTTCGCTAATATCACAACCTCCTGCTATGAGTTGATTTCAAACTCGCGAAACACGAAACTTCAAAATGAAGCTTAGCAACACTAGCTCCTTCACTTCTCTTCCTCTGATGTGACCACAAGCTATGACCAGGGGCCAAATCTTTCGAGCACTTTGCAATTTCACGTTTCACGACTTCAGGTCTCGTCTTCCTGGACAATCAACGGTCCAGATCTCTCCTCGATCCGATGACTCATATCAAGTCAATATTTCATGTTTCGCGACTTTGGGAGTCTCGTTACCTCCATTCTCCTGATACCCAAAAAAGCAATGGTGCTAGATCAACGGTCCCGATCTTTTCTTTGATCGACGACTGCGATCAAATCAAAATTTTGTGTTTCGCGATTTCCTACAACTCTCACCTCTGACTTCTCCAGCTCGTGAGTCAGTGAAATGCTGATCTCTCGCCACATGTCCTCTGGATCCAACGACCCATATCATTTCACGAATTCGCATTTCACGAGTTCGAGGGGTTAGAGCACCTCCTTCCTTTGACCTTTTAGTCAGCGAAATGATTATCTTTTGCCACGTGTCCTCTGGCTCCAACGACCAGGATTGTTTCACGACCTTGTGTATCGCGAGTTCAAGGACAGTACTCAGCCTTATCTTCTTCACTGTTATACTGGATCCAACGACTATTGGTCCTTGGCGCTCAGATCCAACGTCTGAGATCTGTTCTCCTCTTCTGTGGGATCCTCCTGTCTATATTCATATTTGACATCCATTGGGTAACAGGGAAAGGTGATCCAACAATCACTATTGCATCTTCCTCCTGAGCTTACGCTGCTGTTCTTGCCACTGTCGCATCTCAAAACACTATCTCTCTTGAGATTTCACCTAAGCTGATGATGTTCTTGTTTCTCCATCAGTGCATACTCTTATCTTGCCATCAATGACAAGGACACTCGGCCTGTGAATATGCCAACAATAGGTAGGAAGTATCGTGCCTTTGATGAGATCTTTTTAGACATTGTTTGTAGTTGGGTATCTATACCAATTACTAAGTTTGTAAAGTGATATACCATTGTAGCTGGTATGTAATCCATGAATATATAACTTTCAATCTTTCTTGATTTATTTTCTAGTGTGAGGTATTCACCCTTAATAGCCATCGATCCAATAAAAAATTCATTGCATTCATTGCCAATTAACGATGTATTAATGGTTTTTTTTTCCTCGATGCATCATTCCAACCAATAATCAATGCCCCATTCATCATCTTTTGGGACAACCATCACATATATGTGTCATGCAAAAATGTAATGCATAGTTGTTGATGTTTAGATTGGTCAAGATACCAACAACAACCTCACGAGGATATGAATCCCCCTGTGTTTTTATAGAGGTGGTACTCTTCTGTCATAATTTGAAATATGTATCTTGATGCTCTTGGATTAGGGAGAATTCTAGACAAAAAACCCCAAGCCTTTATTGCTTAGTTTTATATGAAATGGTTCTTGATAACCAGATCCAATCTTTACTTGCAACAAGTAGCTTCTTAATAATAAAAATATTGAAGAAAGGCTTTAATATCAAAATAAATGTATAGCCAAGATCATTTATACAACCCTCTAAATCACATGCAAGTAGTGGATACATCCATATCTTCACATGAAAAATAATGAAGTGGTTTTGATCATTTTAGAGAGCTTTAAATGTGTTCTACATTCAAAACTGAAAAGAATTTGATGGGAACACTTCAAAAAATCTCATGCTCGGAGATCCCAATATCTGAGAAATCATTAAAATAATACCTTGAAGTAGTCCTTTGTGGAGTTTTATCCATAAAAGATATTCAACAATACAAAACATGAAGCTTGTAAATAAAAAATGAAGCTAAAAAATGAAGCTTGTCAAACACAAGGACTAAATCTCCATGAATCAAATAGATAATCCTAGTTTACATTTGGCAATCACATATATGGTTGTAAATAATACATGATATTATAGAGAATAAGTCTTAGAATAATACAAGAAAAACACTCAAGAACTCAACCTTACACTTAGTTCATAAATACAAGCATAAAGCCTTGAAAAAATGATGTAGAAGAAGAAGAAGAAGAAGAAGAAGAAGAAGAATGGAGATATTTATTTGATGATCATAGACTTGGCTACATACTGATGGCTAGAAATTTTCTATTCTAATATTTGATTTCCCTCCAACCACTTTTTGATGGTGCTTTCTCTCTTTTAAAATATGTTTCCAATGCTTCTTGAAGTAGTTAGGGTTTTGGTCTTTCTAGGAACTTCCACATTCTTTTATTGGACTAACCACTTCAATTAATGATTCATTGAAGCATATTTAATGAATTTATGTCATTAAAATTTGTGCCTTGAATTAGGGCCCATTTTCGTCTTTAATAAAGCTATTAAATACAATTTTATTTTGAATTTTTTTAATCAACTACCTTTTTGAAAGTGCACTGTGTTTTATATTTTCTAAACAAGTTATTTGACCTTTCAACTATGGAAACCATTCTAGATCCAATCATCATCCCATATTTTCAACGAGTCCTCTTGAGCAAGATTTGGAGTTCTGGATCTCAAGATATAAGCTTGGGAAGTTGAGGTTCCAAGCAGATTCTCCAAGAAGTCATGCAAACAGAGCTGACTGTTCCTTTAATTCCTGGGAGAATTTTGGTCAATTTTATCTCCTGAATCCTATTTCATCATGTTCCTCATCGAATTACCTTTCTAATGAGGTATATTTGTTCTAATACCGATGTTGGGAACTCAAGATATGAGCTCGGGAAGTCAAAGACTTAGTCACAGTTCATCAATTTTGTGGGTCATTTTGGGCCATTGATCTAAATTCGTCTTTTACTAAAAATGAAAGGGGATTAATATCCTTGTGAGGTTATTGTTTGGATATTGACCAATATAAACATAAAAAATAGTCAAATAGAAGTGTGTAGGAGTTTGATTAGATAGACAAATCACAAATTATCATAGACTCTTACCACAATATTTTGAATTGTTTCCAACCGTAACATACGTAGTTATACAAGATCAGAGATATGATCATAATCTAGTAAAATAGATGATTGGTCCTCATCTAAATGGGTTGACTCAATAAGTACATGTGAGTATATTGTAAGTGATCCATGATCCCATGCATCAACCAAGTCTTTTGATTTGCAATAATCTCATTCACCATTGCTACATGGTCCACAAAAGCAAGTGAGTTTTTGCATCCTTATTTCATATTCAGAGTTGTTTGATCTTCGAATTGAATGAAATCCATGAGTTCTAGATATTGTGTTGCAACAATATGCATGTGAAAAATCTACATTGGTCACCTCCCCAAAATTTATTTGCACATGTCCTCTCTTTGTTGATTCCTCTTACCTTCTTGTTTCCTATACCATTACTGTAGAGCACCACTGGACTATATATTTTTCATTTTGAATAAGGTAATTTTTTAGAAATATACCTTGTACAACTCAAGTGTTATGGTTGGGGGAGGAAAACACTTGGGAATTGGGCCCTAAATATTGATTCTCAGGCTCATTCACCATGAAAAACACTTGTAAACCACAACACAAATCCTCTAGGTGGTCTTTGTAATTAAAGTTGGCTATGGATGCCAATAGGATCTTTCACGCAATGAGGATGGGTCACAGGGCCTTGAATAGGGTCAAGGAAGGAAAATAAGTTCTTCAAGATAATATTGAATCTTCTCGGCCTCAAGAACCCTAAACGAGTCCTAAAACCAACACATGAGTCCTTTGTAGGGTTGTTTGCAAGCCTTCGAGTGAGATACGAGTGCCATGAGTAGGTTTTGTGCACTGGAAATGGGTCTAGATGCATAAACATGATCAATTGGGTAAACAAGGGCATTAATCCTTAATTGAACCTTCTTGAGGTCAAATTCCATGAACAAACCCTAGACATAGCAACACAAGCCTTCATTAGGGGTTCTTTACCCTATAAGTTGAATATGGGTTCCATGAAGATGTTTCATGCATCACAGATGGGTATTGATCCCTTGACCATAGTTGTAGTAGGGAAACAACATCCTCATGCCCTTGTCATTGATTGGGGGAGGGAAACAACAACCTGAAGCCCTAAACATAGTTTCTCAACCTCAATTGCCATGAACACATCTTCATACCACCACACAAGAGAATATATGGTTTTCAAGGCCTTGACCATCATCAAATATTGAAAACAAGTGTCTTCGTATCTTATTGAGGTGTCTTGAGATCAAAATCCTTGAACAAGTACTTGAACTGACATGTAGGAACATTGTATGGGGTCTTTGGCCTCTAAGTGAAATACGTGAATCATGACTAAGTTTTTTGCACTAGAAATGTGTGTTAAGGAATAAACATGGTTAGGGGGGGCACAATGACCTATTGAACCTTCTCAAGATCAAGAACCATGAAAAACACCTAGAAACCACAACACGAGTCCTTTCTAGGGAGTCCTTGACACCTGAGTTGAATATGGGCACCATTATGAGGTCTTATGCACCATGGATGGGTCTTTGATTCATGATCATAGTTGAGGAGGGAAACAATAATCTCTATCCCTAACTCTTGCTTCTCATTCTCAAGCACCGTGAACACATCCTCATACCATCACACAAGAACATGGATGGTTTGCTAGGGATTCACCATTATCAATACCTAAAAACAAGTGTCTTAGGATATTATTGAAGCTTCTTGAGATTGAGAGCCTTGAACAAGTACTCAAACCAACATATAGGAACATTGATGGGGGTCTTTGGCCTCCAAGTTGGGTACATGCACCATTAGTAGTTTTTTTCTTTGGAAATTTGTGTCGAAGCATAAACATGGTTAGGAGAAAAGTAATGACCTTAAACCCTAATTGAACCTTCTTGATTTGAAGCATCATGACTAACACTTGGAAACAATGACATGAGCACTCTCCAAGGAGTCTTTCACATCTAACTTGAATATGGGTACCATTATGAGGTCTTGGGCATCATGGATGGGTCTTGGGTTTGTGACCATACTCAGGGGAGGGAAACAAGAGCCTCGATATTTAAACCTTTCTTCTCAGGATTAAGTGACATGGATGAGTCCTTGAACCACAACATTATACCTCTGTTGGGTATTAATGGCTTCAAAGGATGTTGTGGGCACCATGATTGGGTTAATTGTGCATCATGAATGGGTATAGAGGTCTCACCAAGGTCAAGAGATAACAACAATGACCTTGTGTCCTAAATGATGATTCTCAGTTTCAATCACCATAAAAAACACCTAAATTCCACAAAACATTGTGTCTCTTGGGCATATCCCAGGAGTGGTTTACCAGGGGATGTTATGGTGTTTTCAGTAACATTAATGGGTCTTTGCATCTCAACAATGGTTAAGGAAGTACATAATATGGGCCTTGGAATTTTAGTAAAGCTTATGGGGCTCAAGTGTACTGAAAGATGCATTGAAACACCACATAGGACCTTTCTAGGAGATCTTTGACCTCTAAGTGGGATATGTCTTTCATTAATTGGTTTTGGGCATGAGTGATGGGTCTAGGCGCCTAGACCATGGTTGTAAAGGAAAACAATGACATTATGCAAGAAAATTAACCTTCTAGGCTGCAAGTGTTGTGAAAGAGCCCCCCAACCACAACACATGCCCTCTCTATGAGGTCTTTAATCCCCAAGTAGTATTTTGGGTGCCATTAGATAGTTTGGTACAAAGAGGATGAGCCTAGGAGCCTTGACTATGTCTGGGAGAGGAGAATAAATCTTAATTCTAAAGCTTTCCTTATGAAACATGGGACCCAATGCTAAAGGCAAGGAAAGTTTTGCAATGTTACGACTTTATGTAAGAAAAACATGTGCTTGTTATTAATGTGTGTATGCATTAGATTTAGAGAAAATGAGCGAAATTGCCTCTTTCCTGCTGCCTATTGGATGCGTTCATTGTTTTGATTTTAGCTTCAAATTAAAAAACCTAGTGGTTCAGGTTGTGTAAACAAAAACACAACCATTCTTCTAGCTCAACTTTTAAATATGATATAGATAATTATCGTTGACTACACACACTTATAGAACTTTGTACAAAGATTCTCTCTCTCTATATATGGAAAGAGAAAAATATTATTTACTATTTTTTATTGATTTTTATTTGTACATATATCATAATTATAAAAAACACGTCTTTTTATTTTATTTTATTTTATAACTTTTAATTATATGATGCACGAGTGCAAACTCTCAAAAGAAATATCAATGTTTGACCTTATAATTTTAGAATTTTACTCACATTATTAATTTAAAAAAAATAAAATTAACCTTAAAAAATACACAAAAACTTTCAATAATTTTTTTGCCATGATAACCTCGAATGCCCACAAGATGCATTCATCCACCATGATCCTTCTCACATCTTTAACACAACTCCCAAGTGCATGAGTGACAGGATTCTGTTTTACATTGAGTGTTTTTTCCAATTTGTAAGAATTATTATTGATACTTTCACATTGTTTGTGCAAGTTGTTTCCAACAATTCTTGTGCTATAGTCATATCCATACTATTACCCAATCCTCCAACACATTTTTCTTATAATAACAGAAAAATCATCTATAAACATCTTAAATAATAATTATTTTTTTTCATATATTTTATGTGAGCAAAGTTTTTATGAATTCCTTTAAAAATCGTAAAAAAAATTTGAATCTATCCACTTACTAACTCACTAGAGAAAGACTAACCAAGTGACTTACTAACTCAGTAGAGAAAGACTTACTAAGTGACTAGAGAGACTTCAAGGTCATGACACTTGTGGCAGAATAACGTACAAAGCTAAAAAGCATTCAACGTAGGGAGCCACGTTGGCATTGCATTATTTTACCTTTTTGCCTATTTGGAGTTACTGTATAGATTCTTTGGGCCATCAAGGGCCATTAAAATTGGTCTCCTCTTCTTGGTAGGGGTATAATGTCGTTGCGTGATCTTAAGAGAAGTTAGGTTTTTAATCGAAGTTCTTTCCATCATGGAATGGAAGTTTGCTTTTAATTCAACCATAAGCTTTAAAAATGGAACTTAATAGATCAATTGAAACCTTTACAATTTGTTTCTCCCGCGGCATTTCAAAACAAACTATTTTAAACGCCTTTAAAAAGCTTCATTACTATGTGCATAGATACTTTGAAGTGCTATTAAAATTGCTAAACCATAGCATTTCGTAGATTCTTTAAATTACTATTAAAATGCTATTCTTTGAATTGTTATTAAAATTGCTAAATCAAAACATTTCATTATTGTATTTTTATTTTCTTTGTTGACACATAAGTTTGGTTACTTGCTTGATTAAATTCTCAAAAATATATATTTTAAACCAATACAACTTGTAAGTATTTTACATACAAATTCATAGTAATATAACTAACTAGTTATCTTAGTATTTTAGAAAATACAATTTGTAAGTATTTTACATACAAATTTATAGTAATATAGTTAATTGGTTACTTCGAACTAGTATTTTAGAAAATTAATAGAAGTTAACAGAAGTATATAAACAATTTTGTCACAGATTTTGCTCCGCTACAGTTAATATCCCCTTGGCCATCCCCGTTATGTAAAAAAAATTCCATAACTTCTCCTCTTCCTCCTCCATGTCAACCTTTGCTTTCCACTTGCACTCCTCTATTATACTCTCTTTCACTTTCACCAAACAATTCCTGATTACATCAATCAACGAACTCTATATTACATCCAACATTTCCTGAATGTTGTCTACTAAACAATTGCTAATGATTTCACATACCATTTTGAAGTTGTGTATTGCAATTAATGAAATCTAATTTGTGCATTACAATTAATTGGATGCATCGATGTTGATGCAGTGCATCACATCGATGTTGGCATATGAGATGCGTGTGCCTATAATCAAATTGATTGTACCATCATAACTCTTACTAGTGCATTCATTTTGGCAGGGTGCACCATGTGTTGTGCTTCCTTCTCAACACCTTTGTTAGTGCATGATGTGCTAAACCGATGTGATGCATTCCCTAAAAAGGAATGTGTTGTGTCAGTGATGCCGATGTGTGTACTCTTGTAAGTAAAATTTGTTATAGGTGCACCACTAGGATTTTGAAAAGGAAAAATGAAAAAAATAACTAATATGCAATAGAAGTTAAATAAATAAATAAATAAAACATAGACATGTGAAATAATAACAAAGGAAAATGCATGGTTCTCTCTAAGGTTGATGAGACATGGCCATGGTAATGTGTTAAATGATCCAAAAGGTTTTTTTTTTTAAATCAAATTGAGAATTTTAATACATTGTGGATGGGGAAAGGGGATCAAGTTTGACAATTTAGAAGCACCGCACTTTAGAGTGGCGGTATAGTAAAAAGAAGCATTGGTTCTTGGAAGGGAGGAAAGCATTGAAGGGTGGTCGAAATAAGAGATTTAGTCGAGGTGTGTGTAACCTAATTGTGGTGTGCCTTTGATTTCAATGTACTAATGCATTGTTTCATATAACACATCAATGCACTTAGATGATTAGGGACCGAGTGCATTGAAACACTTTTTCCAAAAAACCTTCCCCTTGCCACCTCCACCAAAAATTTTTGCTAGAGTAGATAAGGGAGAAGGGGCTCTACCAAACCTTGTTTTCCTTGTAGTGATTTTGATGGAATTTCAAGGGAGTTTCTCTACTCACAAAGCCTTCCCATTAAACTTGCCCTCCCTCTTTATTTGTTTGTGTTCAGAAGTGGATCTATTTGAATGAGAATACATGTAATTATTAACCAATCATTTCCTTTGGTTCGATAGACCAAGCTCAAGGAGCCTTGGGAATTCATCTCTGACAAAAAGCTCTTGTTGGATTGCAATCCCAATCTCAAATCCAACAACATTCATCCTCCCATCGGTGCCTATGTGATCTTCAAGGATGACATGAATATAGAGATGAAATACAACCCTAACCATCGCTTCCCAAAGGATGAAGTCATTGCTCAAGATTAGATACTTTGAGGTTGTGAACCTCTTTCTTTTCGACATTGTTATTCCACTACTCCTTCAAATTATATAGAGCTAGATATTGTGAGCTAAATAAGAACATTTATTGTGAGGACCATCCAATAAGATTAAAAGTAAGAACATCCACAAAACACAATCTAACAATAATAACATTAGTTCCATTATATACAAAACACTGACATAAAAAAACACATATTACCATAACTATGATAATTTTTAAAACACCTTTACTTATGATTTTGTAAATAAATTTCCATCATATACA
Source organism: Picea engelmannii (assembly GCA_009831015.1). Lineage (NCBI taxonomy): Eukaryota > Viridiplantae > Streptophyta > Pinopsida > Pinales > Pinaceae > Picea > Picea engelmannii. Next base: position 682,337 of record ML777114.1, read on the forward strand.
AAACACTCACATAAAAAAAACATATTGCTATAATTATGATAATTTTTTAAACACCCATAACTTAATTATGATTTTATAAATAAATTTTTAATATGATTTACCCACAAATAGAATTTAGGGATTTTAGCTAGTTTGGTTTGTTTCCTTTGATATGTTTCCCAAACAAAATTAAACGGGCTCATTTCGAGTACAATTCACATTTCGATTTAACCAGAGTCACCGATCCAGATTTATTTGAAGAATTGCAAAAAGTTCCATGAGCCCAAGTATTATTCACCATATTTATGTTATTTTATATTGTTTGTGAGATTCGGTTGCTAACATGTAAATTTGAACAAATTATGATTAGAGTGTGTAATTGAGTTTAGTATTTCAAATCTTTAAATGAAATAAAGCTATTATGAAACTATTATTTGATTGTAACATTTAGATGGCTTGGAGCAACCATTCAAAAATATAAAAAAATTGAGTGAATTCCATCATTACTGTTACAATTATGTGTCCCAACTTAGCAGGTTTTCAATTCCTTAATCTATATCTACATAGATATTTAGTTGGTGTTTCAAATTGTTCAACAGAATAGGGTTATTGTGAAACTATGATTTGATTTGATTATTTTAGAGTTTAGGATATTTAGATATTTTAAAATAATAATTAAAAAATATAGAATTATTTTTAGTGAATTGTATTAATTACATTGAAAGGTGTACACCTATTGATAATGGGCAGATTTAATAGGGGTTTATTACGTCGAAAGACATACACCTATTAACAATGAGTAGATTTAATAGGGGTTTAATGCTTAATAAGTTTTCTATAGACAGGATTAAATATCCCTGGACATCTTCTTAACCTTTCAACTTTACCAGCAGCAGCTATTTTGCTGCTTGTGCTAGTATAATATATTTTTAATCTTTTAATTGCATTTTTATATAGAGATTCACTTGGAGGTAGGGAAAAATTCTAAAATTCTAAACTTAAAAAAATATAATATTAAAAGAAGTTCGATATTGTTACGATGAACGGTTATATTGGAGGTTTGCGGTTTGGGAATTTGGAGCGTTCAATGTAGAAAGAGAGCGGGAAGGGCACCAAACAAGTTCTTGTTGAGAAGTCCAGGCCCTCACTCCATGTTATAAGGTCGGAACGAAAACTAAGATTCCTACAGTCAGTTATACGTCTGTTAAGCTTTCAAACTCCCCTCAGAAAACTGTTACATCTACTCCCCTCAGGGTTTCTCGTATATCTAGGTTTTGAGGGATCTGAAAGTCTTGAATACTTGTCTGGTTCCCTGTTCTATTCTATTTTGGTTCATTGCAATTCCAATTCCAATGGCGGATGTGAACATGGAGAGAGGCGAGGTGGAGACTTTTGCTTTCCAGGCTGAAATTAATCAGTTGCTCAGCCTCATCATCAACACTTTCTACAGCAACAAGGAGATTTTCCTCAGGGAGCTCATTAGCAATTCATCTGATGTAAGTGAGAAAATTATGATTTATTAATATTTGAATTCGCATTCTTATCCCTACCAAAATGTAGGGTAATTTTCTTTCTCAGAGAATTAGGTGTGGCTGGAGGCCTCGACCACAGGAGGCTAATTTCGGCAATACGTTAGGTTACTATTTGTTGTTTATGGAATTGAAATTGGATGCAGGCGCTGGACAAAATTCGTTTCGAAGGGTTGACGGATAAGAGCAAACTGGATACTCAGCCGGAGCTTTTCATTCGGATTGTTCCCGACAAGGCTAACAAGGGGCTCACCATTGTTGACGGCGGAATAGGCATGACCAAAGCCGGTGAGTACACCAGTAATCCTATATAACCTGATTTAATCAATCTTGAAATCAGATTATAGTGGGTATTCTTTTTTAAATTTTCTTAACCTGCAATGCAATCCATAGATTTGGTGAACAATTTGGGAACAATTGCGAGATCGGGGACTAAAGAATTCATGGAGGCTTTACAAGCCGGGGCAGATGTGAGCATGATCGGTCAGTTCGGTGTGGGTTTCTACTCCGCGTACCTTGTGGCAGAGAAAGTGATTGTTACCACCAAGCACAATGACGACGAGCAATATGTTTGGGAGTCTCAGGCAGGAGGATCGTTTACTGTTACCAGAGATGTCAACGGAGAGCCCTTGGGAAGGGGAACTAAAATTACTCTGTTTCTAAAGGATGATCATGTATATATATATATATATATAAATGCCCTCTTCTACTTTCCTTCATCTGTTTAATTCATTACCGGTCCCTAGGTTTTTATTAAATTTGGTCTGGCATGGCTTGGAGGGTTCATTTCTTTCTGACTTTGGTTTGGGGTGGCAGCTGGAGTACTTAGAGGAGCGACGGCTGAAGGATCTGATCAAGAAGCATTCCGAGTTTATCAGCTACCCCATCTATTTGTGGTCTGAGAAGACTACCGAGAAGGAGGTGAGCGACGACGAAGAGGAGGCAGAGGAGAAGAAGGAGGAAGATGAGGAAGGGGATATTGAGGAAGTGGGTGAAGACAAAAAGAAGGAGAAGAAGAAAAAGAAGGTGAAGGAAGTATCCCATGAATGGAGTCTGGTGAACAAGCAGAAGCCCATTTGGATGAGGAAACCAGAGGAGATTAGTAAGGAAGAATATGCGGCCTTCTACAAGAGCCTCACCAATGACTGGGAGGATCACTTGGCAGTGAAGCATTTCTCTGTGGAGGGTCAGTTGGAGTTCAAGGCTATTCTCTTTGTTCCCAAGAGGACTCCGTTCGATCTGTTTGACAGCAGGAAGAAGCCTAACAACATTAAGCTGTATGTGAGACGGGTGTTCATAATGGACAATTGTGAGGAGCTCATTCCTGAATACCTGGGCTTTGTCAAAGGTGTGGTGGACTCTGATGATCTGCCCCTCAACATCTCTCGGGAAATGCTGCAGCAGAACAAGATTCTGAAGGTTATCAGGAAGAATTTGGTGAAGAAGTGTATTGAGATGTTCAGCGAGATCGCCGAGAACAAAGAGGACTATGCTAAGTTTTACGAGGCATTTTCGAAGAACTTAAAATTGGGGATACACGAGGACAGCCAGAACAGGCCTAAGCTCGCGGATTTGCTGAGATATCACTCGACCAAGAGCGGAGACGAGATGACGAGCCTCAAGGACTACGTGACCCGAATGAAAGAGGGGCAGAAGGACATCTATTACATCACCGGCGAGAGCAAGAAGGCGGTGGAGAATTCTCCGTTCTTGGAGAGACTAAAGAGGAAAGGGTATGAGATCCTGTTCTTGGTGGATGCCATCGATGAATATGCCATAGGGCAGCTCAAGGAGTACGATGGGAAGAAGCTGGTGTCAGCCACGAAAGAAGGGCTGAAGCTGGAGGAGACGGAGGAGGAGAAGAAGAAGAAGGAAGAGAAGGAAGCTGCTTTTGAGAGCCTGTGCAAACTGATAAAGGACGTTTTGGGCGACAAGGTGGAGAAGGTGGTGGTGTCGGATCGCATTGTGGACTCTCCGTGCTGTCTGGTGACGGGCGAGTATGGATGGACAGCGAACATGGAGAGAATAATGAAGGCCCAGGCTCTGCGCGACAGCTCCGTGTCGTCCTACATGTCAAGCAAGAAAACGATGGAGATCAACCCTGAGAACGCCATCATGGAGGAGCTGAGGAAGAGAGCCGAGGCCGACAAGCACGACAAATCGGTGAAGGATCTGGTGACGCTCTTGTATGAGACCGCCCTGCTTACCTCGGGGTTCAGCCTGGAGGAGCCCAACACATTCGCTGGCAGAATCCACAGGATGCTCAAGCTCGGCCTCAGCATCGAGGACGACGCCACCGCCGAGGTTGACGCAGACATGCCGCCCCTGGAAGAGGACGCCTCCATCCAGGAGGAGAGCAAGATGGAGGAGGTAGACTGAGAGTTCCTCGACTCTTTACAACACAAAAATCAAGTTTTCTGAGAGAGATTTCTGGAAATGCAAAGACTCGGGAGGGATCAAGTTAAATAATTTTGTAGGATTTTCTTTTATTGTTAAAGATTGTTGGTTTTTTAGCTTGAAAAATATATATAAGACGAGTTTTTTTTTTTTTCTTCCTGCGTATACGCAGTTTGTTGCGTTATATAAAGCCCGTTTCAGTGAATAGAATTTGTCATGGCATTGCCGTGTTTTTTGTTGCGTTATATAAAGTCCGTTTCAGGGAATAGAATTTGTCATGGCATTGCCGTGTTTTAAAAAAATTAAAGATATCAGTAATGCGAATTTAATTAGTTTTTGAAAATATATATATGAAAAATAACGTCCAGTGATGTGATGAAAATGCGCGGGATTAAAATCAAACAAATATAAAAAGAAACAAACGCATGTTTAAATGTGGTAAGTATTTGTGAAATATTTATGGAGTATATTTTTTTAGGAGGTTTGTTGGAAATTTTGTTTCAGTTTGGTAGTTATTATAGTGCATCCGGTAGCATTCGTTTTGAGTTGACTCTTACATTAATTTTGTTTGACTCGAAAAAACTATGTAAAATGTAATGTTTAACATTTACATTATAATCTCTGTGATATCTTCATACATAATAATCCGTGTATAAATATACCAAGAATGCATACCTATATATGTTTGTGAAGGCTTCCATCAATTTTTGTGTATCTCTGTCAACTTTTTTTATTATTAAATGTACGATTTTTTATTAACCAGAATTTTGTTCGTTTGTTCTGATTTCTTAGTCTATTAACCAGAATTTTGTTCGTTTCTGTGGTCTGTCTAAAGCATGTTTTCGTATTTAATAAATAAAAAATATTTTATATTAGTATAATTTGAATATTTATAAAAAAAATTATTGTTTTTTTTAATATAAATTAAAATTAATTTTATAACTTATCTATTCATTAAAATGATTATTAACAGATTATAAACAAATTATTTAATACAAATTTTATTAATCAATAAACAAATATAAATATAACACTTAACAAATAAAAGTTAAAATATGACATCCCATTTCTAGCATATGCATACATATACCTATTTATACATACTACTTTAGGTACCCAATAATCATATAACCATAATAACATAATTGGATAAGCTTCATTGTTTTATGAGCTTTGTTAATGGTGGCACTGGTGTAAGCATTGGTAATATTGGTGTTACCAATGGCGGATCTGACGTCCCCGGGCCCATTATCGACTCATTTTTGCACATTTGAATATTTATATTTCCATCCATTCACCTCTTGTGCGCCCTTTTACCTCCCTTGGCCACACACCACCCCTGTTCCCTGTTTGACACCCTTCTCGAAGCTCTCGAATGGCCTTCTAGTAGACTCTGGTGGACCCAACCCTCTGACCATCTACACACCACAGACATACTTCTGCCTACATTTGCCTCATACCCCTTTTTTCAACTCTCCTTACTTCTTGAGACTTGCACTGATGGAGGCACATGTCAGTGCACTCGTGAGTGTTGCTGACGAGGCCATCTGGAATAGTGTAGGCCTCTTTAGCTTGACAGATGAGATCTCCAGGCGTAGCAATCTTACTCCAACCTCTCTTGAAACTGTTGCTCTATCCTCATCCCCAGGCTACACTTTGATCCAACCATCCACTTACACTAGTACTAATTGTTCTCCTCTGCTCACTCGTCCTCCCTTATCCTGTGACAACACTCAACTTGCCCATCCATCTCCTGTCCCACCCATCTCTTTATCTACATCTCTACCTGTAGAAAGGAGACCTCTCTCACTAGGTTTACAGTCTGAAACTTGCAATATTCAACCATCTTTACACCTTCCCCTTTTTTCCTCCACAGTCCTACTATCCTTCCTACTCACAGTGCTCCCTTACCACATAGATCTGCACCTATGGTTGTACTTAATACTTCTAGAACCTCTAGTTTCGAACAAAAGACTCAATCATTTCCACTTGGGAGCAGGAAACCCACACAATGTCCTTGGGCCCCGAAGAAAACAAAGAAGAACCTCGTCCTTGGTGTGGATATTGGACTAGAGGATTCAATCTTCATGGCCCTGTGCAACCTTGTGGGTAGAATCTCATACAAACATATCTGTTCCATAGACCTAGATGTCTGGATGAATAAAACTTGGATGCCTTTACTGGGATATGCCCCTCCCCTCTCTCATCTCGGTTGAGGATGGATTTATTTTCAGTTCAAATCTCCTAAGGACTCTACTACTATCCTAGAGCGCCTTTGGACTATAGATGATAGTAGCCTCATGTTGAAGCATTGGTGAGTGAACTTCGATCCATCGCAAGAGTACTTCCGACTTCACCATCTGTGGGTCCTTCTCCATGGACTACCACTCCACCTCTGGAATGAAAAAGCACTACTGGCCATTGGTAACTCTTTAGGCCGTTACATTTCTGTGGACTCCAAGACTCTTTCTGGCCTAGACAAAAAACTGGCAAGGATTCTTGTTGAAATAGATACTCACCAAGGATTGCTTGAATCACTAGATATTGACTGGCGAGGCCACCTTACTCGACATAAGTTAGATTATCTTGGAGTTCCCTTCAGATGCTCACTCTACAAGCAGACAGACCATTTGAGAAAATCTTGTACTGACATTATTGATGATGACCCCTCAGAGGAATCAATGTTGGAGCTCGCCTACAACTTAGACTCCCCAGAACTTTCTACAAGGGTATCTTATCCAAACTTACCTGATGATGGCGCATACTCTGGTCTGGTTTCTATCATAAGTAAACTAAAAAATAACTGTCCGACTTTGATTTCCTCGTTTTCTACTTGGGAAAATGATTATTTAGATAAAGCTTTCCCTCCATTATCAGTTTCGGCTTCACTCACTCCAAGGGTTCTGTCCTGTAACTTACTTGACTCTTCCACTTTACACCAAACTCCCCATCCGCCTCCTCAACTATCGGCCTCTGTACTTTTACATCCACCTGCTTCTATTGTAACATATGCTCCTCTCTTTACTCCTGATCACTTTGTTGAAAACTGTATAGTCCCAAATTTATCTTCTATTCTGACCATTCATCATCCTCCCAACAAGCTGGATGCGATTCAGATAGAACCCCTACCATCTCCTGTTTACACTACCCCCTCAAATTGTTTACTGGAAGATCCCGAATCTTCCACTATACACTAGACTCCCCATCTATCTCCTCATCTATCGACCTCTGCACATTTACACCCACCAGTTTCTATAGTAACGGTTTCTCCTCTCTTTGAAAATCGCATAGTCTCAAATTTACCTTCTATTTTGACCAATCTTCATTCTCCCAATAAGTTGGATGTGAATCTGACATAACCCCTACCATCTCCTGTTTACACTACCCTCTCAAACTGATTTCTGGAAGAGCGAGTGCAACCTTTTGTCTCACATTCATCCTCTCCTTTAACAAATGAAATCTCTGGTGAACTTTCATTAGAACAAGAAGATTATTGATGTATACCAGGTCTTACTAAATCTGATCTGGGTGATAGCACTCTAGGTGCCGTACTAGACTCATTATTACCATATTTTAAAGAAGTCACTAGTCCCATTCCCATACCTACCTATTTGGGACTACTACAATCACTCATCTTGACTCTAACATTGGTTTGATTCCATCTGAGACCAAACCAAATCCCACACAAAAGGAATACACTTGGACCAGAGGGCATGGATTTGAACACTCACTAATAAAAACCATAAGTGCTCGACGAAAGGAGGGCTCTTCATCAACCTTACCTGCAGTCACTTTACAAAATCTCACCGATCTTGGGGCGCTTAGAGGCATGAAATCCCTAGCAAGAGCAAAGCCATGATCTTTCTCTCCCTTAACATTAGAGGGGTGGGGGGGTTCCAAAAAGATGCCTCCTTCAGAAGACTTCTTTCTCTCTCTTCTCCGGACATCATTTTTCTACAGGAAACACTAGTCGACAACAAAAAGGCCAGACTCTTCTTAAATAGTTTCTTCACAAATTGGAATATCTACATTGTTATCTCTCTTGGCACCTCTAGGGGATAGGCTATGTCTTGGGATCCCACAAAATTTGACCTATCTCCCTATCTTTGCTGTGGAGGAATTATGTTATCTGGTACTTGCCTCTCCAACAACAAAAGGATACATCTTCTCAATATCTATGCCCCTTGCAATGATAGACAGTTATTCTAGAACAATGTTGAAGCTGAGGGTATTCTTGATCTCAAAAACCTAATATTAGCAAGGGATTTGAACCTTACTACCTCTGTAAGGGAAATTTGGGGCGATTCTTCCATCCAGGAATTAGTGGCAGATTTTTTCTATTCCTTATTTCTCAAACATAATCTTGTAGACTACGTCTGCGATCACTTAGTCCCTACTTGGCGAAATGGGCGTTTGGGATCTGATTCCATCAACAAAAGACTAGATTGGTTTCTCATATATGAGCATTTAATCTCTACTCATGATAGAAATCTCACTTGGGTAGAATCCCCATTCTTTTCAGACCATGCTCCGATTCTTTTGCACTTGGATTCTTCTTCTCACAAGATCCATTATCCCTTTAAATTCAACTTGGGTTGGCTTTTAGAAGCTTATTTTACACCTATTGTTGCAGAAGTTTGGAATGATCCTATCTTCCTTTCAGAGTCTTGCATACATCACCGTTTTTTTTGGAAGCTGAAGTGCCTCAAAGGCCGTATAAAACACTGGGTTGCATTGCACAAAAAACATCACTCCCAAAGATTGATAGACATTGAATCTGAGCTACATACTCTCCATATCTCAGCTACCCGGGCAAAGGTTATTGAAAACATCAGTAATTTAATAAAAGGACTAGAAACTGAAAGAAATCTTCTCCTTCTCAAAGATGAACATTCATGGAGACAACGCTATAGGATAAATTGGAACAAAAGTGGGGATATTAATACTATTTTTTTTCACAATTATGCTAGCTCTTGCAGGAGAAAAAAACACATCTGGGAAATTGAAGATTCAGAAGGATCTCGTCATAGAGGACAACAAGATATTAAAATAGCTATTGTTAGACATTTTAAATCTTTTTTTGAAAAGAAGGCTGACACAAATCTACATATCTCTACCACAGTGGCAGGTCACTTTCCTTCATCTGTATTAGAGGAAGATACACAATTGCTTGAAATACCATGCTCGCTCTCAGAAATTTTGGTCGCATTAAAGTATTTCACAAAGGACAAAAATCCAAGCCCCGATGGCTGGATGGTAGAATTTTATTTACATTTCTTTGAATTGGTTGGCTCAGATCTTCTGAATCTTGTGGAGGATACTAGACTAAAAGGGAAGGTAGTGGGTGCCTTGAACTCAACTTTCCTTACCCTCATTCCAAAATCTGCAAATCCCATTACTTTTGATGACTTTCGGCTGATTGCATTATGCAATCTCCATTATAAACTTATCTCAAAAAACATTGCCTCCAGGATAAAGCCCTTCCTCTCATGGTACATTTCCAATGAACAACTAGGTTTTTTAAAAGGTCGATAGATCCTAGATGCTATTGGCACTGCCCATGAGTGTCTCAATAGCATTAAATCCAAAAAATCCAAGGCGTTCATACTAAAACTAGATCTCAAGAAGGCCTTTGATTGCATAGACTGAGATTTCCTCAGATTGATCTTGATTCAGATTGGATTCAACCAACATTTGATTAAGTGGATTATGAGTTGTATAGTGAGTGCTAACCTGGCTATTTTGATCAATGGGGGAACCATCCACTTTCTTTCGCAGTGGCAGAGGTCTGTGACATGGATGCCCCCTCTCACCTCTACTTTTCATCTTGGACATGAAAGCCTTGAGCCTTCTTCTTATACTTGGACAAGCTAATGGAAAAATCACTAGAATAAAAGTGTCCAGGACTATTAAGATTCTACATCTACTCTTCCCTGATGATGTCCTCATTATGACCACCGATTCTTTATAGGAATGGACTGAGATAAAATAGATTTTAAATATCTTTTGCTGTGCCACAGGATTATTGATCAATTGGGGAAAATCTACTTTTCACTTTGCTAATCTTCAACAACATACTCTGGAAAAACTTAAGGGTATCTTCCCTTACAACTTCACTCATCTTTCCTCCAGAATCAAGTACCTAGGGTATTTTTTAAAGGCAAACTCCTACAAGCTGGCAAATTGGAATTGGCTCATTGCAAAAGTAGAAAAAAAAATTAGTCATTGGTGCACACAGTGGCTCTCTTGGTGGCAGATTCACTCTTATCAAATCTGTTTTGGAAGGAAAACCAATGTATTGGATGGCTCTTGCAACCATTCCCGTTATGGTCATTACAAAACTTCGTCGCTTGACATATAATTTTCTTTGGTCGGCTTGCCTAGACTGGTATAGACATCATCTTTGCAACTGGGAATCCCTGGCAAAACCAAAACAAAAAAGTGGATGGGGGATCAACAACCTTTTCCATTTCTTCTATGCTCTTGCGACCAACTTTCTCTGGCGCGTTCTGACTTCTCCGGGTATTTGGCATTCTATCATTATAGATAAATACCTCTCACACTACCCAGTAAGCAGCTGGTTACATTCTGACACAACAATCTCAAGGGCATATTCATTATTCTGGGAAAATATGATAAAAGATAAAGTTTGGATTTTGCGTGGGATCTACTGGCAACCGGGGTCGGGCCATTCCATCTCCCTAGGCCGTGACCGTATTCTTGGGCTGGGAAACACATCTTTCCTCACTCCACAACTCATAGAGCACTTACATACAAGGAATATCTGGTACCTATATCAGATCCACGAATGTTCCTCATCGACATCACTCCCAGATAGATGGATCTCTAGCACAACGCTTGAGCTCAACGATCATCTTGCCACAATCTCGAACACTTTTTGCTCAGATTTAGCCCTTGCAGTAATTCACTTAATTGACAAGGATGATCAACTTCTGTGGTCCGGGGGAGATCAATCAGGTACTCCTACTGTGTAGAATGTCTACACAGAAATCTCACACTCGCTCTGGCCAACAAATTTAAAGGGATGGAGAATACAATTCTGGTGTTGGCATCTTCCTTCCAAAATAAATCTCTTCTTATGGCTCATGACCAATTACAAACTGAACACCTGGGATATTCTTCAACGAAAAGGATGGACTGGACCAAACATTTGTCAATTATGCTTCAATAACGCTGAGACTGCAAACCACCTGTTCATACATTGTTCTTTCACCAGATTGGTTTGGGGAAAAATCATTATGGTGCTTGATATAAACTCATCTTGGGATGGGCCATCCCTCTCTGCTTGCTTTGAACTTTGGACACACAGGGAACTTTTTTTTAAACATCTACCTCCTCTAGTTTGCTGGTCCGTTTGGTTGACTAGGAATATTTTTTTTTTCACAAATGAGACCCCATCCATAAGCATAACAACTTGCAAAACTCTTGGTTTATTTAAAAGATGAAATGACATACACCCTTGTAAGCAAAGATTAAAGACCACCAAGAGGATATTACAATGGGATGGTTCAACGAAGCATCTTCATCGAATGGTTCACAGAGTGGTGTTGGTGGACTGATCAAAATCTCAAATAACACTTCCTATCGATGGACTTTTAATTGTGGCTCGGGCACCAATACCAGAGCTGAACTTTTAGGTGCCTGGGCCACTCTATTTTTGGCCTCCAGACTTCACATTGAAGCTCTTCAGATGCTTGGAGACTCCAAAATCATTATTGATTGGTTAAACAATAGGGGTGATCTACAAACAATCTATCTTCTGGCTTGGCAAGACAGAATCAATTTACTTCTTCCTTCTTTTAATTATCTCAGTTTCAAACACATCTACCGAGAGCACAATTTTTCTGCTGATCATCTATCCAAGACAACACTTCAGAAAAAAGAGGGCATCATTACCTACAACCTCTCGATTGATGGCCATGAGGGACCCTCTCACTTCATTACTCTTTATTAAGCTCTTTCCATCTTCTTTGCATCTACTTCTCTTGTACTTTGTGTCATTTTTGTTTTATTACAGGATTTCAACATCCTTTTGAAGCTTTTCATTCTGCTAAGGTATAACACCGCTTCTATGACTTGGTCATCTCTTTTCCATATTGAAACTTTCTCCATCTGCTAGTCAAGAGACCACTATTGACGAAAATTTCTTTGACAATCTTTGTCTTCATAGCTCCGTTTTGTAACATCTCTTGACTAGAGAACGTATTATATTCAATAATATAATTGAGAAATTTTCCAGAAAAGAAAGAATGAATCTAATATAATTATAAGTACGATAATATCGAAAATTTAATTTAATTTAAAGTTATAATTATTTTTTATATTATTATTTTTAAAACATTTATTTTTTCATGACTTCAAAAAAAATATGACTTTATCTTTATGGAAAAAGTACATTGTTTATTTCAATTTGAATAAATTGATATAATTATTAGTTTTTATATAATTTTAAAATTATTATTATTTTTATATTTTATTAAAAAATTATATATGTTTTTATAATATATAAGTTTTATTTAACTTAAAATTGTTTTATTAATTTTTATATAATCATTTCTCTTTCATAAGATAAACATTAATTGAGGACTTCACAAATCATGATTTTATCTAATAATTGAGGACTTCATAATTCATGACTTTATCTATGGAGAGAGTATATTTAAGAGTTAAAGGTTATGATGAGAGTATTACATTGAAAGATTAATAAGTTAAAAACTATTGAAACAAGATATGAGACAATCATGAATTTATCTTATGGTGAGAATAGAATTAGAATTAAGAACAAAATTATAAGATTGGTATAAATTGAATATATATATATATATATATATATATTTTAAATATTATAAATTATATTTATAATATTTTTTCCCTCTTGATCAAAACAATTGTGTATCATGTACAAAAGTGAAGTGTGAGAGGAAAGGAAGTTCGGCACATGTGTTGTGGGTGCTTTTAGTCTTGGAATGAGTTTGGAGTTACTTTATTCCCACTTAAATATTCTCCAATATAAAATTTACTTTATTGATGTTCATATTGTAAAGTTTTCAATCGTTTTTTAAAGGGTATCTCCATTTTACTTTAACAAAGGGTCTCATTTTAGTTTATTAGAATAATCTACATGAAAAAGCGATTTACGTACAACCTACAACCCACATGACAAATGGGCAACTCTAGCAAATCGGCTTGGTGTTCTCTAAAGATTTTTAAAAATAAATGTAATTTATAAGTATCTATATTAACTCACAAAGATTTGTGGGACTTTTTAGAATTTAATTTGTATATTTAAAAAAATAAATGGGAGAGAAGCTTATCTATAATTTTTATGAATTAAAATATTAATTTGAAATTAAAATATTAACTTGAAATTCACATAGATTAAGTTGAAAAAGTTAATGAAATTATTATTTAACTTTGAATTAAAATATTAACTTGAAATTCGAATGGATTCATGGATTAAGTTGAAAAAGTTAGTAAAATGACTATTAAACTTTTTGTAAAGTATACCTTTCATGCATATTCATTATCATTATAATAATTGATTATTATTAAAAATCAAAATATTAAATTTACTTGTTCGTACATATTCATTATCATTTTAATAATTGATTATTATTAAAAGTTAAAATGCCAAATTTACTTACTTGGCTGGGCTTTTTTGTAATCACTGTTTATCTGCCCAGCTGCTTTTGTAAATTTACACAACATTAATTTTGTTTTGTTCACTTTTTTCATGTGCAAATATCAATGTCATTACCATGCAACATTAATCTCATTTCCAATATTTCCATGGACTCTCAAATCTTACTATCAATCCATTATAATTTGTGAGCTAATAATTATAGTGTATAATTAAACTTTAAAATACTTAAATCTGCATGTTGTTTGTGTTGAGTCAATGTTACCTTTGAAAATGGTATGGTACAAATAAAAAAACCAACAAAGAACAATAAATTGCAACACTTGAGATGTTTTATAAGCTTTTAGTTTATCCATGAAATATGTAGGAAGAAAATGCATATATTTTGTTAGTATAATGAATACATTCATGAAATATGTATGAAATATGTATGAAGAAAATGCATATATTTTGTTAGTATCATGAATACCAAATAAATATGAAAGCAATACATTTTAATCATTTAAATTTTTGGATCTTTTACTATAAATATTTTTTTCAATTTTACTATGTGATTCTTATGTCTATTTAAGTTTTAATAGTATGTGAAGGTTTATTTAATAGTTTATATAGTTTTGTGAAATTTAGTTTTCCTTTTCATAAAATAAAAATAAGAAAAACACTTTGAAATTCCAATGTTTCATTTAAAGTTACAACAAATTAAATTCGTTTATTCAAAGGTATTTTCCCTTATGGGTTTTATGTGGAAAACGTTCATGGCCATCCAAGTTTATTGGACAACCTTGTAAGTGACCCTAACCATCCCTTAAATAACAATTCTCTATCACATCCTTTCCCATTCTCTCATTGACCACTTGTTAGTAATTCTTAGTAAAACATATGTTCTTGTTTGTAATCCTTAGTAAAGCATATGTTCTTGTTTGTAATCCTTAGTAAAACATATGTTCTAATGGGATGTTAGCAAGCAATATTTTTGTCCATTTCCATAGATGATCATTGGAGTTGCCTTCTTCCTGTCCATTTCCATGGATGACCATTGGAGTTGCCTTGATTGTTCGTACATGAAAGCAAGTATAAAGGTTAGGTAGAGATTATCATCTTTTATTGGGGTTTATGAAGAGATTATGAACTCAAAACCTTTGAACACATGTTGATTCTACATTAAAATTAGGAGTCAAATATTAGTTTGACCAATTGAATCCTTGTGCACTTATCCTTTTAATAAGCATGTAGCGGCACCCTTAATTCTTAAATAGTCATTGTTGGAGCATGATTTTGATTGATTTTTGGCCAATTCGAACCCATATTGGTTGATTGAATTCATTCAATTGAGGGGTCCTTAGCAATAATTGATTTCATTTACACTCAAATGGTTCTTTTAGTTTCAAGAAAATATATGAACAAAAACCTCCATCCTCCATGATTAAAATAAGCTCAATTATGTTAATGTTATGCTATCAGATTTTCTCCAAGGATTGTGAAGTCTACTTGCTCACTTGCTCCAATTCTTCTCTTGAGCTTCCTTAGTGTTATAGTGTACAAATTTCCTCTTCATGTGATCATTAACATGTGACCATTTCATAAGGAGAAACACTATTAAAATCACTCTATAATATAGAAAATAAGTCATATTTGAGGAATCGAGAACCTCCTATGTTAGGATATTTATACACTTAGGAGTCAATGAAGTTTAACTTGATCTAATATGGCATTAGGTAAAATGTATTCCTTTAGTATACTTTTGTAATTATCTAATCTCAATCATAATTATGTCCTAGACATAAATTGATGTGGTGGTTCGTTTTCTCCTTGATATTAATGACACTTCATACCTATGATCTTTATTTAAAGAACATGATGTTGATGGATTGTGAATATTTATAATCTCTATTTAAAGAACATTGTGTTGATCAATTGTGAAATATTTATAAGTAAATTGTTTTCTTTTTACATTAATATATTGTTTTAAATGTTTATATTGGCTAAGTTTGTGAACTATTTTCTTCTTTGAAGATTTTAACCACATAATATATTGGTGTATTAATTTTGATCTATTTATTGATCGATATATTGTTCAATTTCTTTAAATTATTTCATGACATGTAACAAATAACTTCTGAATTTTGTTGTTTTTTAATATTTTTGGGCCAACCATTTTCATTTATATCAAATTTGAAAATAAACAATAACATTTAAAGTTTTATGAATCTCTCCCTTTTTATTTCAACCAAACAGATTTATATTTATTCTACATACGATCATTTATATCAAATTCAAAGATATACAGTATCATTTGAAGTTTTATGAATCTCTTTCATACTATTGTAATCTATCATTTCGTTTTTTACTTATTTTTATTTTCATTTTTTGTAATATTTTTTTTCAATTTCAATATGCTATGCCCTGCCGCCTTGGAAAAATTAGAAACAAAGAGAAAATGAAAATTATATGGGCTCCATACGCTATTTCCCTTGTGGTGCACTTTTGGCAAAACAAAACTAGAGGGAAGAAGGAAAAATTATATTTTTCATATAAACTAACAAAAATAAAATTTAACTCTGAACATTTAAATGTTTGTTTGATTTTTAAATGTTTATTTGATTTTTTAAAAGTAAAAATTTGTTTGTTTTTGTGTGCTACAGTGTAGGCAAAACAAAGGATTTAAAAAATAAATATTTTATCTTTTCTAATATTATATATTTCTTAATTCAAAAAATATTATATTTTTTTAATTGAATGTTACTTTATTGAAATAAAAATTTAGCCTTCAAGCCTTCTTTTTTGTAAGTTAGTTTTTGAAAGAGTGTCTACAATTTAAGTTATAAAATAATTGTGTTATAAAGTGTATATCACTTAAACTAGAAATATGTATCACTAAAAAAATAATGTTATTGTTTTTTTTGGGGACAACTTTAAAGTATTATAAAGTAACTTCATAAAAATATATCATTTAAAAAAAGTAATGTTATTGTTATATATTTTTTAATATTTTAACTTTAAATTATAAAGTAATTTCATAAAAATATATCATTAAAAAGTAATGGTATTGTTATTTTTTTAAGCAACTTTAAATTATAAATAACTTTATAAAAATATATCATTCAAACAAAAAAGTATGTTATTGTTATTTTAATTTTTTTTTTAAGACAACTTTAAATTATAAAGTAACTTCATAAAAATATATCATTGCAAAAAGTAATGTTATATCATTTAAAGTAACTTCATAAAAATATATCATTGCAAAAATAATGTTATATCATTTAAAAAAAAGAAAAAAGAAAAAGGTATGTTATTGTTATTTTATTTTTATTTTTTATTTTAAAACAACTTTAAATTATAAAGTAACTTCATAAAAATATATCATTGCAAAAAGTAATGTTATTGTTATTTTTTTAAGGCAACTTTAAACTATAAATAACTTCATAAAAATATATCATTAAAAAAAGTAATGTTATTGTTATTTTTATTTTTTAAGGTAACTTTAAATTATAAATTATAAAGTGACTTTATATATATATATATATATATATATATATATATATATATATATATATATATAAGTTAGAAAGATGTATTAAATAATTTTGGTGTTAAAAAATTACAACTACTAGGGTAAACAATGAGACAGTGGTTGCATTGTCCAGATAGGAAACTAATGCTGCCATTTGTTCAAACAGTTCACAATTGCAGAAAAAGAGAAAAAAATTGTCCTGTGACATATTGATGTTCTAAGACTAGAAACTAAGGTGCCTCGTAGGGTTAGAGCTAAGAGAAGTAATCCGTCTAAAGACATAAAAAAACTAAGAAAACCTGTGAACGTTGTTTTCATCTAGAGCTTGGGCCTGGATTCCATTGTTTCTGAGGATCATGCACAATGTCCGTCGCTGAAGTCCCTGTGTCCGGAGTGGTGTGAAGGAGAGCAGAGATGAGAGTCTCCAAGCGCTCCTTGCGAAGCTCACGAAGTTTGTCTCTGATCAACAACTCCACCATGTCACGCCTGACTTCGAAGACCGAGTTCTGGATGTTGTCCAAAGAATTCTGCAGCTCCATAAACCCATCGCATCGAGTGCATGAAGGCTGTGGCCGAGGAGAAAGCAGGGGCGAAAGAGGAGGTGAAGGTGGTGGTAGAATTGTGGAAGAAGTGTGGGGGTAGGTGGAAGAAGTGTGGGGGGAGGCAAAATAAGTGTGGGGGGAGGCGAAAGAAGTGAAGGGGGTAGTCGAGCTAGGGACAACGGATGAAGAAGGCATGAGGGAGGGAGGCTAGTGTATGGACGACGCTTCTGGGCTGAGCTCGAGTGCGAAGTTGAGTGAATTACCCATTCTTTCAAATTACTCCACTCTACAGGCCCACGTGGAGGACAGAGGAGGGAGATCCAGGGTGGAGGAATGGGCTGTAGGCTGAGGCAAGTCTGGAGTGTTTTTCCGTCCTCACCCTAGTGAGCTATACCACGCAACCCCTCTCTTGGATTTTCCCCTTTTCCTTGGCATCGAGAAGAAACACAAGATAGGAGGGATGGAAATGAATTGAAGGAGAGTTGACACGAACTAGAGAAGAAGAAAATCAGGGTTGAAGTTGCGAGGAGCTAGGGCCGAGGTATGAGAATGAGTGGAAGAACTAATAGGCGCAAAATAAAACCCATAGATCCAAAGCTTGTGATGGGATTGGTTGGGAGGCCAACCCATCACATTAACTTCGTCTGTGTCCAGGAGTGCCATCGCCATAACGAGGGTTGTGCAAAGGCAATAATGAGGGTACGCTGCCCTGAGAAATGAATGTTGGGAGGTAAATGCAGGCATAGGAGGGCATGAGTGCGGTGGCGAAGTGTTGTTTTGAATTAGGCCAGGTGTCCTCCCGCCAGATGAAGGATGCAACATGCCCGATGACACCCCATCCGAGGGTTGATCCTTGTTGTGTGCTATGGTTATGCAGGAAACAATGAGGGGGTGGTTCGGACATGATATTGGATTACAACATAAATCCCCTTCCTTCAATTCTACCCCAAAATTCACCAGCTTATCCGCCACTTGATTAGCTTTCCTTCGAACGTGGGAGGGGATGATTACCAACTGAGGTTGAAGAATTGATTTTATTCTGATCAACCCATTTATGAGTCTCCAACTCAGGGGTATCCTTTCCGGATATGCTCCATTAAGGAGGTGGGAGATGAGGTTGATAATGATCTGAGAGTCTCCTTCTGATATAAGGACATTCATCCCTTTGATCCATGGCCTCTTGGAGATGTTTGAGAAGACCCCATAACTCAACTGCATTGTTGGTGTCATGACCTAAGTTACTCGTTGTCAAGAGAAGGATCTCTCCTTTGTTGTTGCGAATGGTAGCCCCAAAACGTTCTGGGCCCGAATTACCTTTGGAAGCTTCGTCGAAGTTGATTTTGAGATAACCATCCTTCGGGGCCTTCCATTGGGAGGGGCTGTTCTTGGTTGGGTGTCCAAGGACTATTGTTGGAGGACTCGGGGTGAGACAGAGTTGCCAGGCATTGAGAATGATTTGTTCACTGGGTGGGAAAGACAAATCGAGTTCCGTACACTGGTGTATATTGATTGTTTCCTTGATGTTGGAGAGGATTTTGGACCATACTTCTTGCCAATTCATTGAGGAGGAGTTGAAGATCTGATGGTTCCTTTCTTTCCAAACGTGCCAGAGAATGAACCCGGGGAGAAGCTGCCAAATCCGATTGAGGATGGGAGAGTGAAAAATTGAGTCTTGCCATCCCTCAATGGTTTCCCTCAGGCTGAAACAGTTTCTATATGAGGTTCTCATGATGTTGGCACATTGATCCTAGAGTTGCGAACTGAAGGGGTAGAGGTTGAGCAAGTGATTTTGTGTTTTCTCCTCATTGCAGCACAAAGGGCACCAAGATGGATCTGTGAAGCCTCTTATTGTTAAATTGTCCCAGGTGAGGATGCTATTGTGCATCGTTAGCCAGAGGAAGGTACTGATCTTGGGCCATAACTTTTCTCCCCAAATTTTATTCCAAACTGCATCTTTTGGGAGGGAATTATGACCCGCGCTAAGAAAGTAAGCCTCTTTGAGGTTGAAGGTGCCCGTTGTGGAGTATCTCCACCTCAGGATGTCCTCACCATGTTGGATGAAAATATTTCTTGAATTGATCTTGTCGAGTAAGGGATGGAGATTTACCTCAGGGGGGATATTTAGCTTCGAGTGAGTAGATTTCCATCTGCGCCAGGTGACTCTATTTTCCTCGTTATTCCAATAGTTGGCCACTTTTAAAATACCTGCGGCTTCTGTTAGGGGTTTATATGTACTCAAAGTAGGATCCTTATCCAGGGTTGGTAGCTGCTGCCAAGAGTCGCTCCAGAAGAGGGTCGTGGTCCCATCTTGAATTTCCAAGAAAGCGTGATCAATGACCATCCCCTTGTTTTGCTTGGCCGCATTTCAAATGAGTGATCTTGTGCCATGGTCGTTCCATCTGATTAGTTATTTCTCCGGAGTGATAGGTGTGTATTTTCTCCTCTAGAGGCACGCCCATAGGTCTTGAGGCCTCTTTAACCACCACCACCAAATTTTTTCTCTTAGGAATTTGTTCAGGATTGACGGATCTCTAAGACCAATTCCCCTGCGTGCTTTGGTCTGCACATTTTTTGTCATCTTACCGCAACCCTTTTGCTCCCATATTTGGCACCTTGCTAGAGGAAGTTCCTCTGGATGTTCCTGATGATGGTTAGGATAAAACTTGGGGCTGCTAAGGCCGAGAACGCATAAATGAGGAGATCTTGAAGAACATATTTAAGGAGAAATAAATGACTAGGAATATTGAGGGAACAGGAAGTCAAGGAGGATAATATTTTCCTGAGTTTGGATAGAAGATCCTCCTAGGAGGTATTCCTTAAAGGTTTGTCGATAAGAGGGATGCTAAGGTACTTGGAAGGGAGGGAGTTGCAGGTGAACCCCGAGAGCTGAGTGATGTGGAGTTGCACTTGGATGGGCGTGTTGAAGAAGAAGATGTGGGACTTGACTAGGTTTACGTCCATACCCGAAGCATCATAGAACATGTTGATCACATAAAGGATGTGGGTGGGTTTCTGAATTGTGGGGGGTCCCATCATTAGAATTTCATCCACGAATTGACTATGCGAAATGGGTGGGGAAAGTCCATGTAGGGAAAGTCCTGAGAGGGAATGGTCGGTGATGGTCGCTTTGATAGTTCAACTTAGTCCTTCCGCCATTAAGATGAAAATAAAAGGCAAAAGTGGATCCCCTTGTATGATGCCTCTAGAGGGAGAGAAGGGTTTGGATGGAACTCCATTAAACATGATGGAGAACAGGGCAGAAGAAGTGAGATTTATGATCCAGGTGATCCATGAGAGATTGAAGCCAAAGGCGAGGAGGGTAGCCTTCAAATAATTCCAACTGAGTTGATCGAAAGATTTGGAAAGATCCAGTTTCAGAAGCATACCGGGTGACTTGGTTGATTGGAGAGAGTGGATCACCTCGTGCGCTAGAATAATGCTGTCCATGATCTGCCTGCCCTCCACGTACCTTGACTGTTCCTAAGAGATAATAAACGGCAGGATGCTTTTGAGACATTTGGCAATGACCTTCGTGAGGAGCTTGTAGATCACATTATAGAGTGCAATGGGGTTGAAATGATTCAGAGTGGTGACTTTGTTCTCTTTTGGGATGAGAGTGAGGAAAGTGGCATTAAGAGCCTGTAGGACCTGTCCTGACTTTCTAGAGTCCTCTATGATCTCCCATAAATACTCTCTGATCATATCCCAACAGTGGTGAAAAAAGTCTGATGTGAAGCCGTCAGGTTGTGGGGCTTTGCCCACCGGGGTGTCCCTGAGGGCTTGATCAACCTCTTCCTAGGTGATTGGGCGCATAAGATCCTCATTTGGTTCTTTAGTTACCTCCTTTGGAATGTTCTTGATGATGGATTCTATAGCTTGAGTGCGATCTGTTGGGGGTTCTGAAAGAAGGTGCCTGTAATATGTGAGAAGTTCATGCTCAATGTCTGCGTGTTTTTGTATCTCCATACCTTGATCCGATATGAGATGTGTGATGTGATTAGTATGACGTCGTTGAAGCATCGATCTATGGAATAATTTAGAATTTCTTTCCCCCTCTTTGAGCCATTGGATGCATGATTTTTTCCTCCAGAGAATTTTTTCCTACGCCCGTCTCTCTGCCAATTGTTTATTGAGGTTGGTATCTTGTTCCTTTAGGAAACCAGTTAAACCTTGATGTCCGATCTGCTGTTGGAGGGCTTGAATTTGTTGGTTTAGGATTTCTTGAGCTTGGAAAATGTTACCAAATGTGGATTTATTCCAGGTATTTAGACGTTGCTTAAGGTTTTTTAACTTCTGCTAAAATATGTACATAGGAGTACCTTTTGAGATTTCCACTTCCTTCCACCAATGGCCAATCTTTGCTTGAAAGTCTGGGTGTGTCAACCAGAATTTATCAAAGTAGAAGGGCTTCTTTCATGGGGTTCCACTAATGTTCATCGTAAGAAGTATTGGCCAATGATCCGATCCTGGAGTGTCAATCATGGTGGCCTACCAAGTGAGACCCTCCAACATGAAGGGTTCAGAGATTAGGAAGCGGTCTAGTAGGAAAAATACGTGTTGTGTGCCAGATCATTTGTTTGACCAAGTGAAGATTCCATTGTTCGTTTCTACATCGATGAGGCCAAGCATGTTGATATTTCTGTGGAACTATTCGCTGTCACTGCCCAGTCTGCAGGTCCCCCCCTTTTTTTCCTCCAATCCAGTTATCATGTTGAAGTCTCCCCATAGTATCAACCATTGATTTCCAATGTGGTTGGTGATCCATTCTAGATGCTGGAGGAGGGATTCCTTGTCTCCCTGGGTTGTAGGGCCATAGACATTCGATAAGTAGCTTGGCTTGTTCGAACTGATGATTTTGAAGGAGGCTATGATAGTCCATTTGGAGGTAAAGAAACTTTCCATGAGTATAGTGGTTGGGTTCCAGAGTATGGCTAGACCCCGCACTGTACCTTTTGCATCTACTTCTGCTATTTTTGCTTGCTTCCAACATTTTGTAAGTATTTGAGTGGCTTCATCCCCCGCACATTTTATTTCCTACAGAAGAAGAATATCTGATTGTTCTTTCATTATCCTTTCCCGTAGCAAGCATTGCTTACTTCGTGCATTGAGACCCCTAATGTTCCAAGATAGCATCTTCTTGATGAGGGTGATGGTTGGAGAGGAGGAAAGATGTTCGAGATCAGGTGGATCTGGCCAAAGTTCACCAGGAAGTTTCCTACATCTTGAATGAGCTGGTGCTTTGGTTTTCTTCCCATTTTCTTCTCATATTTGATGGGTTTATGCTAGTCTTTCGAGTTCCCTCTTTGGATTCCCATACTAGAGTTCACTTGGTCCGATCACCCCGCCGTGGAATTAAGGAAGACTTTGTACACTTTGTGTAATTGATCCTGTGGGATGGTATATAACTCTTGTTTATGATAGGCTTGTTCTAGGTGTACCAAAACTATTCCTCCTTGTTCCTGATCTTCTAGATCTATGTCAGGGTCTCTGATATCCAGTCCTAGATTTGCAGGGAGGGAGGTTTCTGAGGTGGGGATTTGGGGGTTTGCAGGATTAGGTTGGATAGTTCCTGGGTTGTCTTTAGCTTGCTCTGAGGGAGCTGTGTTTGGAAGGGGGTGTTGTCCCTTGACCAAGTTTTGGGAGATACTTGGTCATGTTTGACTATTTTTGGGACTTCGACAGTCTGTCGAAGATGGAGCACCAGATGAAGTGGAGACTACAAAATCTTAGCCCACCTTTGGGTCCTTTTTGGGTTTTTGGGATAATGTAACGAGAATGGGATGTCGGCCCATGGGATTTTCCCATGTTTAGGCCTATTATGTATGTATAAATAAGTAAGCTAGGCAATGTAAGTAGAGGAGAGTACATCTATGTGATGGTAAATATTGCTATGTGCAAGTGATCTATGTGATTGAGTAGGCTTTGTGCATACTAAGTACAAGTGTTTGTAAGAGACTGGGTGCTTAGATACTCGGGGAAGGAGGATCTAGCGAGGTGCGCAGGTATCCTGTCCTATGCAGAGTAGGGTTTTGGTGGCTTTGTGCTTGTAACCTATTTGACTGAAGACAATAAAGAGGAAGAGTTGGTGGACGTATCCCCAAGGTGGGGGTGAACCACGTAAATACTGTGTGTTATGCTTTGTGCTTCGAATTGATGTGTTTATCCCTTCTTTTGATAAGTGCTTGGACATGTTTAGATAGATCTGCTTATGATTTGTGCTTATTAGACATGTATGAATGTGCTAAGTGCTTGATTTGTTAGATCTGAATAATCTGTTGATGCTAAGTTCATAAGTAGGTTAATATCTCTGTGACGGATGCGAAGCTCTATTTTACCAGCGAAGTAGACAATGCTTGCATGTTAAGGAACTAAAGGTGCTGAATTCTTTATTAAGTAGTATCACAGATCTGTGTCCCAGCTAAGGTTGCAGATGCTTGATTCCTACAACCACCCTTGCCTCTACCTTGGGTGAGACTTCATCTGCTTCACAGGTGTTGCCGAAAGGGCTAGTAGTTAGGGCTTTGTTGGTGCGCTCTTAAGCGTTGAACCCTGGGTTTGCCCATGTGCCAACAAATGGTTCTGTTGCCGGGACCTGAAACTCTGATTGCTGGGAACTAAGAAAGAAGAGGCTTATGCAAAAGAAAGCTTTGTGCGTAGATTTGTGCCCTAGGGTGCAATACCCTACTCAGATTATAAGATCTGTGCTAAGAAAATAAGTCTGAATATGAAGTAAGAAGGTCGGATCTGAAAGAAAGAAGCAAGATCTGGAAGCTTTGTGCCAAGAAGAAGGTCAGATCTGAAGAAAGAAGTTCAGAAGGTCAGATCTAGAAAAAAGAAGCCTGATCCGAAGAAAAGAGGTAAGATCTGTAAGCTCTGTGCTCTGATAAAGGTAAGAATAATAGAAAAAGTCTAGATCTGAAAGCTTTGTGCTCTGTAAAAGTAAGATAAGCGAATTTTTTTGTTTCTAGAATATGAATTTAGGTATGTTTGATAGATTCTGTCCTAGCTTGAAAACTAGGTCACTAATAGATGAAAGAAGATTTGATATAAGTAGATTTGATAAGAATAATGAAAGATATGTTATACCTATGCATAGAAAGAATGTTTGGACTAACAAATGGATGCAGGATCCTAGAAATAATTTGCTGCAGGTTAACGCCTATGATCCTAGTGCGCAGTATAAAGGGAGCTGGGGATCATTTAAAAGAAAGAGAGGGTTTAACCTCCGTCACAGTTGTAGAAGACCAGGACATCTTGCTAAGGAGTGCCCTGGAAGAAGGCCTAGTTGTCTTTGTTGTAAAGCTATGGACCATGAAGTGTTGGATTGCCCTAGAATGATCACTAAGATTGAAGGAATGAATCTAAATCAAGAAAACCCTAAGGAAGCTCCAGTGATCAGGGGATCAAATTTTGCTCAAAAATTCAAAGTGCTTGGAATCGCTTCAAATCGGATGAGAGCGTAGGCCTGGTCGTTGCGAACCCAACGCAACTTGTTTGGGCTCAAACAGATGTCAGGAGCGAGAGATATCGTGATCTGTTCGAATCATCAAACATGTAAAAAAAGGACCCTGACTGAGCAGTTCGTACAGGATGATGTGGCAGAGGCCGTATGTCCATATGCTGACATGGAAATTTTGGATTGGTAGCCGTGGGAAAATGACATTCTGACATGTGGCATTTAATGGATGAATGGTGCGGTGCCACGTGGCCCAGTCATGGGCTGCTACATGGCACCATTGTATTGGTTGGTTGTTCAAAATTATATGGAGACCACCGGATTCGAACCCTGGACCTCCATGCACGTGTAGCGCTTTAGCATTGGACGCATAACCAACATACCACACATTGTTCCTTGTAATGTATATGGGTTATAATC
Organism: Picea engelmannii; assembly: GCA_009831015.1. Lineage (NCBI taxonomy): Eukaryota > Viridiplantae > Streptophyta > Pinopsida > Pinales > Pinaceae > Picea > Picea engelmannii. The sequence goes on from ML777114.1 coordinate 707,832, forward strand.
TATTTGAATTAATGTAATGTTTTATATGGCGGGGGGTCAGGCCGGGGCTTAGCCCTGACCCGTGGTTCTATTGTTTTATACATATGACCATTACCATATCGTTTGCGCAGGATTTTGTATTACAAACGGAGCCCAGCCCCCGGTTTCACATATGACCACAGTTCAAAACGCGCGTGGGTTTACATATTGCAAACGGTTAAGCCTTCGGTCACATGACCCATGGCATGTGACCTTGCCACGGAGCGCGCGGGGAAGTTGGTTTTAAAAACTTAGCCCCTTTATGTTTGCGCGAGGTCACATGGACCCATGTGCCCACGAGTTTGGCGGTTAGGGGTTGGCGTGCTCATAACTGTCCTACAGTTCGCACCGTTGGCGTGGTTGCGTTCCGTGCCAGGTTTTGGCGCTTAAATAAGCGTGTGTGCTAGGTTGAATGTACAGGGGTGCGTTTTGTAGATGCAGAGACAACAAGCTTGAAGGGGAGACTTCAAGGAAGCTTATCTTCTTCGTTTTTTGGCCAAACGAGGTGCCGAAAAAGCCCAACTAGGGGTTTTTGGACGTTCTAAAGCCATTGGAGTAGTCTATTTGGCAGTTTGAGCATTGTAAAGCACATTTTTGAGCACTTTGAGCAAATAATATAAATGATCCATTGGAAGCTGGACCAGGAGATGTAGCACAAGAGAGGGGTGAACTCCTTTATCATTTGCTGTGTTATGTGTTTTCTGTTCATTGATTATGCTACTATTTATATGCAT
>ML777114.1:711983-739726 GCA_009831015.1 Picea engelmannii
GAAGACACCATCCTTGACAGGAGAATGTGAACTTCAAAACGAGGAAATGTGGAGTATCTTCGAGTTGGTCTTAAAGGTACAAATCCAAGCAAAGCCAAGTGGATTGAGGTTGGAAGAGTGAGGGAACTATACCCTCATCTTCACATAGACTGGAATAGTCTTTTGGAGGTCCAAAAGCTTCCCAATGGGGAGGTGTGATCAGGGGATCAAATTTTGCTCAAAAATTCAAATTCCTCGTAATCTCTTCAAATCAGATGAGAGCGTAGGCCTCATCGTTGCGAACCCAACGTAACTCATTTGGGCTAAAACGGACGTTGGGAGTGAGAGATATCGCGATCTGTTCAAATCGTCAAACAAGTACAAAAAGGATGCTGACTGAGCAGTTCGTACAGGATGACATGGCAGAGGCCGTACGCCCATACGCTAACATGGCATAAGATGACGTTACAATTTCGGATTGGTAGCCGTGGGTGAATGAAATTCTGACACGTGGCATTTAATGGATGAATGGTGCGGTGCCACGTGGCCCAGTCATGGGCTGCCATGTGGCACCATTGTATTGGTTGGTTGTTCAAAATTATATGAATTCCACCAGATTTGAACCTTGGACCTCCATGCGCGTGTAGCGCTTTAGCATTGGCTGCATAACCAACATACCACACATTGTTCCTTGTAATGTATACGGGTTATAATTTATTTGAATTAATGTAATGTTTTATATGGCGGGGGGTCAGGCCGGGGCTTAGCCCCGACCCGTGGTTCTATCGTTTTATACATATGACCATTACCATATCGTTTGCACGGGAGTTTGTATTACAAATAGAGCCCAGTCCCTGGTTTCACATATGACCACAGTTCAAAACATGTGTGGGTTTACATATTGCAAATGGTTAAGCCTCCGGTCACATGACCCATGGCATGTGACCCTTCCACGGAGCACGTGGGGAAGTTGGTTTTAAAAACTTAGCCCTTTTATGTTTGCGCAAGGTCACATGGACCTAAGTGCCCACGATTTTGGCGGTTAGGGGCTGGCGCGCCCATAACCGTCCTACAGTTCGCACCGTTGGAGTGGTTGCGTTCGGTGACATGTTTTTGCGTTTAATAAGAGTGTGTGCTAGGTTGAATGTACAGGGGTGCATTTTGTAGATGCAGAGACAACAAGCTTGAAGGGGAGACTTCAAGGAAGCCTATCTTCTTCGTTTTTTGGCCAAACGAGGTGCCGAAAAAGCCCAGCTAGGGGTTTTTGGATATTCTGAAGCCATTGGAGTAGTCTATTTGGCAGTTTGAGCATTGTAAAGAACTTTTTTGAGCACTTTGAGAAAATAATATAAATGATCCATTGGAAGCTGGACCAGGAGATGTATCCCAAGAGAGGGGTGAAATCCTTTATCATTTGTTGTGTTATGTGTTTTCTGTTCATTGATTATGCTGTTGTTTATATGCATCGTGAATGAGTAAATCCTATTAATAATGTGTTGCAAAGTTGATCCATTTGCTTTTAACACATAAAATTTAACTTGCAAATATTTTCAAGAATACAAGTCTTCTTCATTTTTAGATCATCCAGAAAAGGCAGAACCCCAACAAGAATCAGAGAAAGTATTGATACAAATGAAAGAGACCCTGAATGACCACCGACATGTCAGATTATCATAGGTCTTCAAAGAAAAAGAATGCATTGAAGAAAGAATAGGGGACTTCGACATTGTCTATGTTCTTGATGAAGAGACACAAGTGAATATTATGCCAGAAAGAACCTGGGAAGCTATAGGAAGGCCTACTATGATCCCTTCCCTAGGAGGAATAAGTTTATTCAGAGGAAAGTTAGTAAACCTATGTGGAAGGCTCTCTCGACTACCTATGACTATCAATGGAACTTCAACAAAGGAAGATTTTGAGATTATAAAATGTATTGAAGACAACGCCTCGTTTACCATGTTACTAGGGAAAACTTGGACTGCAAGAGATCAAGCCAGACAGAAAGAAGAAGAAGAAGCCTTGGAATAGAAGAAACAAGAGTTAAAAGATTTCATGACCAGAAGGATCACTCAATTGATTAAACAATAGGAGAATGGATCAAAGCCATTTGACCCTAGAGACTCCGATGTCGAAGCTGCAAGACCACTAGAATACCCTCAGAAGACTAAAGTACTTACTCCAGAGGCGAAGAGATGTTAACCCTGAAATATTCTCAACAACGCGTAGTAACTATGTCTAAAGAAGATAAGAATTAGAATGGAAAGAAGAATACCGAGACGAAGCTCACTGGAAAGAAGGCTAGGAAGCTAAGTAAGAAGAGGGATAAGATCGAAAAATTACAAAAGGTTCTAGAGGGAGCCTCGTAGAAGGAAAATTTATGGAATTTTAGCTTCGCCGAGATATCAGAACAATGACATAGGTCACTTCACTGTGTAGAAGAAATATAGCCATTGGGGACGATATATCCATTTGACTGATCCTCCGAATGGCTTGAAAAAAAATTATGGCTCGCCACCTGACTGTTGCACCATGCCATAATGGACAGAACAAGAGTTGATGAAGCCTCACACCTATTGCAAGCAATTCGTTGCTGAGTTTCCTATTATCTTGTCGTTCCATGCACGAAGAACACTTTTGCCAAATCGAGAATTTGAGCTCGCAACCTTGGTTAAGATTGTCCAGTGATCATTACGCCCTTACTCTCCATCTTATTACCATGTCTACATTACTTCATGAACCCGGTATTATTAACCTCGAGCACGTATTTCTGAGGAGCTCAACGCACTCAAAGAATCTGTGAAGGAAGTACTCGCTGATATCAGGACCGAGAAAGTCATGTCGGAAAGAAGGATGTCTGCAGGTGTGCAAGCATTATAGACAAGAGGATTCCAAGCTTCTCCATCGACTGCTCGTGGAGTAGGAACTTCCAGAATTGCGACAGAGACGAGAACGAATCATAGAGACGATCTCTCGAATACTAAGTTGATTCTAAGCATCTTACCTGTGTATATACCTCCTTTGAGTGACGCAGTGAACAGAGATAGTGTGCCTATAGATTTTGACTATGCCTTCGTCACTACGTACCTCCCGAAAGGGATACGCGCAGTTCGCACAGACCAGGATAAGATAACAACACTGAAGTTTAGTGACTTCAACCTTGGAGACCATAAAGCTTACAATATGCTCACCCTACACAAGTATATCACCAAGACGAAAGGAAATAATTCAGAGATTATCCCCCAGCCTTGGACCCATAACCTCACGCAGTCTACCCTGCTTAATGTTATGAAGATCCCTCACTTTAGATGCCATCAATATGGGAACACATGTGTTAAGTTGCTATTATCTTGTTACCATGGAGGATATCTATGGCTGAAATGATGTATCACAGTGGATCTGACCTTGATCCATCGGATCACCGGGCTGAGCATGCAAGGCCCTGAACCACATGATTTTTACCCTGGAAAGACCACAGACCGAGCCTTATCACAGAAGATAAAAGAGACTCATGGCGATGTCGATAAGGGCATGCATGGCTACAAGGTAGCCTCTATTTAGAATGGCGCAGTGCCCCTCACCTTTCAGTTGATCGCAGGAAAGTTAGTTCGCAATAACCGACCAACCCAAGTCACTGGATTCGTAGTAGACCACGCAGGAAAGTGCGCGAAGGGCCTACAGATGAATTGGGTGTAGTACTTGGTAAACCAACTGGAGCTTAATTGCAGAGAATCCTAGGACCAAGGATATGAGTTCCATTTCAGTTGGCTCCTGATCCTGATTGCTTTCATTGCATGGGAGATGCCGAAAGGTGTGACCTTCCCAGACATCGAGCCATTTGAACCATTGGCCACGAAGTTCAGTACCTTGTGGTACTCGAACGATATGAATAAACAATGGCGGTCAAATGCCGTGTTTCATTTATATTATAATCAGTTGAAAGTATCTATCCAGTCTACACTGCACATCACTCCGAACACCCTCTATAGGTTTCGACCCCTGATGAAGTTCAGCGCAGACAGACACTTTCTCTACATCACAGCGTGCGCTGACAAGCACATGAAACATTTACAGTCCTATTATAAATTAATAGAAGAGGATCTGGAGGAGATCACAAAGGAATGGTCGATGGACCTCCTTGTTCCAGCTGACCCTGCAGAGATATCTGATGTAGACAGTCCAAAAACTGCACAGGATCTACCTGGACCTAGCACGTGACATAAGATCAATGAAGTGCAAGACTTAAACAACGCCTTGGTGAAAACTGCTTCCATCATGTTAGAGAAAGAGGGTGATGGTGAAGAGTTAGAATAAGTCAAATAGAAGCGCAAAGACGAAGCAAAGATTTTGAAGAAGAGGAAGGGTTCACCTCAGAAAAATTCTTCACGGAAGAAGTCCAAAGCTCCCGTGACTAAGTTGTAGACCACACTGACCCTAGATGACTTCAACTTCATCGTTGCAACTCTGAATGATGCCACGATGGAGATAGTAGAGAAGAAAGAGACTAAACAAGAGGAGATGTACAATCAAATCGAGATAGAGCTCCAAGGAGTGCATCAGGTACTTTAGTTGAAGCGCGTAGTCTCCACTGCACCCCTATCAGTCGAAACACCAGAAGTAGGAGATGAGCCAACTCAACTCCACCAAATCGTGGATTCAGTCAAGGCTCGACTTCGAAAATCACAAGATGAAGCAGAGCAAGCCATCCAGGCTTTGACACCAGTACATGGAGTACTTGTAGAACATCACAGTGCTGTAGAACAAGAAAAGAATGCTCTCCAAGCAAAGTGGAATGGAGACAAAGAACAACTACAACAAGGAAAGGAAAAGTTGCTGGTGGAGCAACTGGAGGTAAAGGAAGCGGTCAACAGAGCACTTCGCTCTGTGACAGTCATTGAGGTAAATACCAAAGAAAGAATCCCACAATAGGTGGCACAACTCGAAGAAGTGATATAGAAGCTCCAGCAGCGCATTTCCGATCTAGAGCTTCGCGCAGTACCAGAGACCCCGCAGGAGATCAGAGACCAAAGAGAAATAACTGCCCACAGCGCAGTTGACAGATTGAAAGCTCTTGCCTTGGAGTGCAAGCAACTGAGTAGCCGCAACGCCCAGACATATGAGAACCTCCTCGAAAACCCAGAGTTATATAAATTGGAGTCACAACTCTAAGAGGTGAAGTATGAATCTGAAAAGCTATAGACGAAGCTGAAGGCCCTATCACCCATAGAAAGAATGAAGAGATCTCATGAGAAGCGCACGACCCAGTAGCGGATCCATATGATCCAGAGCAAAGTGATGGAAGTGACTCAACGACTTCAACCGGTGCAAGATAAGGCATGTCAACTGTTCACAGAGGTTGAAAGCCGAGCAACAGAGCTAGAACAGGTTATGAGTGCAACATAACAACACCTAGAGGGACTCGTCAATGACGCACTCATTCAGGAGTTTGTCAAGTAAGAGGCCCTAGCACAACAACAGGTCAGAGTAGCTCGAGCCAAGCTCGAGGCATTCGAGGAAGAATTGATCAGACTAGAGTGACTCGAGATGAGTCACAGGTAAGTGTTGGGGGCTTGTTGGCCCTTGACCAAGTTTTGGGAGATACTTGGTCATGTTTGACCATTTTTGGGACTTCAACAACCTGTCGAAGATGGAGCGCCAGACGAAGCAGAGACCGCAGAATCTTAGCCCACTTTTGGGTCCTTTTTGGGTTTTTGGGATAATGTAACGCGAATGGGATGTCGGCCCATGGGCTTTTCCCATGTTTAGGCCTATTTTGTATGTATAAATAAGTAAGCTAGGCGATCCAAGTACAGGAGAATACATCTATGTGATGGTAAATATTTATATGTGCAAGTGATCTATGTGATTGAGTAGGCTTTGTGCATACTAAGTACAAGTGTTTGTAAGAGACTAGGTGCTCAGATACTCGGGGAAGGAGGATCTAGCGAGGTGCACAGATCTCCTGTCCTACGCGGAGTATGATTTTGGTGGCTTTGTGCTTGTAACCTATTTGACTGAAGACAATAAAAAAGAAGAGTTGGTGGATGTAGCCCCAGGGTGGGGGTGAACCACGTAAATACTATGTGTTATGCTTTGTGCTTCGACTTGATGTGTTTATCCCTTCTTTTGATAAGTGCTTGGACATGTTTAGATAGATCTTCTTATGCTTTGTGCTTATTAGACATGCATGAATGTGTTAAGTGCTTGATCTGTTAGATCTGAATAATCTGTTGATGCTAAGTTCTTAAGTAGGTTAAGATATCTATGACAGACGCAAAGCTTTGTTTTACCAATGAAGTAGATAATGATTGCATGTTAAGAAACTAAAGGTGTTGAATGCTTTATTAAGTAGTATAATCACAGATCTGTGTCCCAGATAAGGTTGTAGATGCTTCAGTCTTGTAACCACCCCTTCCTCTACCTCGGGTGAGACTTCATCTGCTTTGTAGGTGTTGCCGAAAGGGCTAGTAGTTAGGGCTTTGTTGGTGCACTCTTGAGCGTTGAACCCTGGGTCTGCTCATGTGCCAACAAGGGGGCAGAGGGGTTGAGGGGATTTTGTGGGATTTTCTAGAGGGCTTCGAAGGAGTTATTGGTTGAGGGTCAAGTGGGGGTCTGGGGAGGCGATTTTCTACCCGTCTTCCTGCGACGACCCGTTACTTGGGTGTAACCATCTTTGTTTTGTCAGGATCCTCAAGATTTATTTTGCTGGAGTTATTAAGGGGGAATTCACGGAAGAGATGGCCACTTGTGACACTTCCACCAGAGGAAGGGATTATGCTCATATTCCAAGGCTTGGGACCATTCTTGGTCCTGATAGTCTAAGGTTATGGCTCTAGATTGGGGTTTGGATATATTTAAATAAACACAAATACAGACATAAGCAGTGTACCTTCATTGTTTTGTGGCTTCTGTTGTTTTGAGGTAGATGCCAATCGTATTTCCAATGTGTTCTAGTATTTAATCCAGCCTTAATTCCTGGGGTAGGGAGTTGAGTCTCATCCTTACTAGAGCATGCATGAAGTATTCCTTCTCTAGACTAAACTTCTCTGTTCAGAATCAGAGGAAGAGTCCTACCTAGTTATAAAAGTAAGGGCCTCCTTCAAAAATTATGTTTCTATCTTCTAAGTTGTGTAGAATGGTGGTGAAGAAGCCTTTGGTACCGATTTGAAGGTCATAGTGACCTTTGGGCTTCCACCAGTGCTAAATCCACTTCACTAGATTTCTTTCTGATGACCATAGGCCCAAAAAATTTCCCTCGGGCGAAATATTTCATATATTTCTTTTGATATTCTATTATTGGTGAGTTGATGACATATTTGGGAGAAGTAGGATCTTGCATGATGCATTTACCAGGTTCCTAGGTGCGATCCTCTTTTGGATGGTTTGTTTCAGGGTCTATCTCCATGGGTTTTTCCTTCGACAAATCTTCCTCCCAAAGGATGTTTCTCATTTCCACTGGAAGTTGAAAGGGCGGTCTTTTGAAATGTTTGATGCCCAACTTGGGGGTGGTGACTGTGTTGTAAGAGGGTCTAGGAGGCCCCCCTTCCTCGACCTCCATGGCCGGATCAGACATTCATAGTGACGCGCACAAAGGGACTCTGGGTGGAAACCCTAGTAGTCGATTTTGATCCTAAAATATTTTTTATTTTAATGTAAAAGAGAGTTAATATTTATGAAAGTGAGTTTAAACATGACATTTAGATTACTTCATTGTAAAGTAATTTTTTCCCAGTTATTTAAGTGTCTCATCATAAAGTAATTTTATTGTTATTTTTATAAGTTATTTTTTGCATGCAACTTTAAATTATAAAGTAACTTCTCACTTATTTTATAAACAATATTTATTTATTTATTTTAATGTAAAAGCACTAACATATTTCTAAAAGTGAGTTTAGATGTGACACCTTTTATGTATTTCTTTTAACTTTATCATTTGGAATTTGTATTCAGTGCCTTTTTTTTTCTTCCAGATTAGCTATTTTTTCTTTCTCTTTCCATCTTTACAATCAATTTTCTATTTTTGATTCCATATTGTTTGTATATTGTAATATGGATAATTTAATGATCTTTTGCTTACTAGTTCAAACTACTTTTCATGGAAATACCATATGGAGGAATTATTAGGAATTAGAGGACTTTTCTTGACTACTTTGGGAACATAAATTGTCTCTCTTCAACCATTAAAAAAATCCAAGGGACAATAAAAATGATGAAGCACATGGATTAATTAGAATGTCCATATCCAATGATTTACAATTTTTCCTTCAAGGAATTGATATTCCAAATGCAGCTTGAAAAAAGTTCGAAACCATGTTTGGTGAACATAAAGAAATTTGAGCCCACTAGATTGAAAACCATTTAATTGCTTTAAATCATAGTATTTTCTATCTAAGTTTAAAACACTTAGACTTTTACTTGTAGAATGTAAAATGAAGAAAAAAAATGACCAACTTATGTATGTTATTCTTGCTAACCTTGGAAATGCTTATTTTATTTTTGTATCTACTTTTCCCTCCACCAAAAAACACCTATTAGTTGAGGGGTTACTTATAAAATGTTCCCTTTTGAAGTTTTTTGTGATTCTCTCGTTATAAAGCAAGATAATATCTTACATCTTGGAGTGATAAGCACTATAGGTACATCTAATAAATCCTTTAGTGGCACAACGAAAGCAAGGTCCCAACCATCTAAAGAAGCAACATCCTCGCTATAGAAGGGTCTCAAACCCTCTTAGCTAGCTCCTACTCCCAATGGTGATAAAGGAGTTAAATCAAAAGGAAAGAAGATTGAGAGACAATAAATTTTTGTGGGTGAAATGGTCATTGGAGTCTAAAGGTTTTAGGAAGATGGAAGCCTTAGAAGTAACAATGAAGAAGAAGAACATCAATCTTGATCATCTTTCTTATAACTCTTCTTCTCATGGATTTACAATTTCTATTTTTTTCTTTTTTCTTTCAATGCAACATCTACTTCCTCTTCTAATGCACAACTTATTGATTCTAAAGCATCTTATCATATGGATAAAGCCATATTTTCTGCTTTGAATGAATGTAACACCAAAAAAGTATTTTTCAGTGACAATAGATATCTTAGTGTTGTATGGTCTTGAACAATTTATCTAGATGATGGAAACTTTAATGATGTATTATATGTTTCAAGTATTTCTTGCAACCTTGTATTAGTATATCAAATCACTCATTCGGGAGAAGGTAATATAGTAAATTGTTCATCTCACCAACTTGTAATCAAGGATTTAAAATATTCGAAGCATACCCTAGCTACTAGAATTGTTGATGATATTACTAGGTTGTATAGGTTTGACAAATTTGAGTCAATCTCTTCCATTAGTTTTTATTGTTCATAGTGATGACATGAGAAAACTTTGGCATGAAGGACTTGGTCATCTAAACTACTCATTGTGGTAGCTATGTAAACAAAATATTGTGACTGGTATTCCTCTTGCTTCTTTCCATGATGGTGTTTGTTCCCATTGTGTTCTCGACAAACATCATCATAGCAATTTTGAGAAACAACTCTCTTGGCATGCCTCAACGCCCTTGTAGCTTGTTCATAGTGATTGGTGTAGTTCACTTCCTTTTACTTCTTTCTATGGGTTCAAGTACTTAACTTCCATTGATGACTTCTCCAAATGCACTTAGATTATTTTTTTTTAACTTAAGAGTGAAATTTTTTACATTCTCTTGTCCTACAAGGCCTCTATAGAAAAACAATCTAGACATCAATGTCAAAAGGTAAGAATAGATAATGGGGGAAAATACATGAACAACAAATTTAAAACTTATTGCACTACATAAGGCATTYAGATGCAACATAGTGTTCCATATACACCACAACACAATGGTATTGTTGAGAGAAATAATTGCACATTGAAAGAAATGGAAAATTGTATGATCCAATCGAATGGATTAAGTTCTCATTTTTGGGTGGAAGCCATTAATTGTAAAKATCATGGTTGATTKCACACCCACAAAGACCCTACATGATATAAMATGGAAAAAAKCATGGAGTAACATTAAACTGGATACAAGAAACTTTTGTGTATTTGGTAGTGAAGCATGGGCTCATATTCCTAATGAGAAAAGGAAAGCATGATAGCCTACGAGTGAGAAGTGCATTTTTATTGGATACCCAAAAGATATAAAAGGTTATAAACTTCTTCAACCTCATTCAACATACAACTTGAGTGGGCTTAATGGTTAAGAACACGTGTTTCCTCTTAAGAGGTCACAAGTTCAAATCCAGAGGGGGGTAGGGTATGTATACCTCTGTAGACTTTACCAGTCAAATTGCTGGGCGGAGGGGGGTCCCTTGTCCCACAAACAAGGGGGTCTCATACACCAATTTGGTGTGGCTTGGATGTGACCTTAAAAATAGATTATTATTATTATTATTATTATTATTAACAAAAATGTAAAGAAAAGGTTATAGACTTCTTCAACCTCATTCAACATAACTTATTATTAACATAAATGTAAATTTTGATATAGGTATATCAGCCTACATGCCTAATTCAACACTTGTAGCATCTTCAACCCATCGACCATCTTCAAAGAATGTCCCATCTTCTATTCCCAACTTTTTTGCTAGTGCTCCTATTATTTTTTCTTATTCTTTAGATGATGATAGTGAAGATGAAAATCTACCTCCACCTACTCACTGTCATCTAGGTGAGTCCATTGAACATGAACCTGCACTAGCGCCATAGCTTCCTAGATGGGTTCATAGAGGACGATAAGTGATTGGTGATCTTGTTGGTGACCCTTTATATCAACATTGTAAACGCTCAAAGTTTTAACAAGATTCCTCTCCTTTGGATCAAGTTTATGAGACTCGTGATCTAGACACATTTGTAGAAGCTTTTGGCCATCTAAATTTGGTACAACAATAAATGAATAATATCATTCCTTAATGGAAAATAATACTTGATATCTTGCCCCTCTTTCAAGATTTTTTTTTTTTAGATGAAAATGGGTGTATAGAACTAAGTATGTAGTAGATGGAATTGTTGAAAGACATAAAACTTGAATAGTTGCCAAAGGATTTTCTCAAGTATAAGGAATTGACTACACTGAAATGTTTTCTCCTATAGCCAAAATGATTTCCATGTACCTTGTTTTATCCCTAACAACTTCGTATAAATGGGAGGTTTGACAATTGAATGTTAAATCTGTCTTCTTGCATGTGGATTTGAAATAATAAATTTACATGGAACAACCTCTTAGTTATGTTCATAATACTCCGGTCTTGTTTGTTACCTTAAAAATTCTCTATACGACCTTCTGCAAGCTCCTCAGGCTTGGTATGCTAAACTGGATAGATTTCTTCTTGATACGAACTTTTCTAGATGTTATTATGACTCCAATATCTATATCAAGAAAGTGGGTAACAATATCAGAATATGATCAATGAGATTTCTATAGTGAGGGTTTTCAGTAATGTTCGTAAAAACCACAGCGTTGCTGATGGATTGTCGATGTTTTAGATCCATATTAGGATCCATCTTCAGGACAAGAAGTCTGGATTATAATTGAAGATAGAAGCTTCATATAAATACTAAATGGAAAGAGGGAAGCCTAAAGGTTGGCTGGAAAGAACCCTAATTCTACACCAATTAATTAAGTTATTCAAAATTTTTATTTTAAGTTATTCAAATTTTTTATTTGTTCTTAGGTTTTGATTTCATTTGAGAATTTTAATTTCTTTAAAAAAAAATAATTTAATGTTGTTTTTAATTAAAAGGCTTTAATAATTATAATTCGAATTTTTAATGTTTTTTAGAAAATTTGAGTTAATCATAGTTAAGTGTTTTTAGGTTTTATTTTCATTAAGAATTTTTTAATTTTCCTTATTTTATTCTAATGTTGTTTTTAATAATTTTTTTTAATTAAAATGATTTAGATTGAAGGTTTTATGTTTGAGGATTAAATTAATGAGTTTAAGTTTAATTAATAACTATTTTAGTAATGATTAATCATAATACTTGTCCTTTATTTTTATGACCTTATACTCATTACCAAGTGACCCCAAACTTTTAACCAATGTGAAATCTATTCTTAAGAATAAATTTAAAATGATAGACTTAGGACATTTGCATTATTTTCTTGGTCTCCAAATCTTGCAAATTAAGGAAGGAATCTCCCTTTCCCAGTCTAAGTATGCATGTGGCCTTCTTTGTTTCTTTTACAGGGAAGATTGTAAACCAACACCATCTCCCTTCTAGTTTGGAGTCAAACTTGTTGCCACCTATACCACACTAAAATTTAATGGCACTTTGTATTATTAGTTAGTTGGTATCTTTTTGTATTTGACTCATATCCATCCTGATATTCCTTTGATGTTGGTCTTGATACTCGGTAGATGCAAACACCAAATGAAATCCATTAGAGAGAAACAAAGAGGAACTTCAATATATCTGAGATATAATTAAATTTAGGATACAATACAATTCAGGGGGGATTTCTTTGTTGGTTGGTTTTACTAATTTTGATTGGGTTGGTGACCCTAATGATTATAATTCTACTCCAAGTCATGAATTTTCTAGTCTTGGTTCTATATTTGTCACTTGGTCCTGTAAGATTAAAGAAATGACATGCCCTTGCTCTTTATTTAGCATATGTAGAATATTGAGTAGTAGTTAGTGTAAGTCAAGAAGTCTTATGGCCTCGTCAGATCTTTTCAAAATTTGGATTCCAACAACAACATCCAACCACACTCTAGTGCGATAATTAGATTGAATTCAACTCACCAAAGATATAGTTCAACATTAGTGTAGCAAACACATTGCTCCACACATGTACTTCATCACAGAGCTTTTTTCAAGATTGTGTCCTCGAAGTGCTATGTTACATAACAAATGATCAACTTGCAAACATTTCACAAAGACTCTTGTAGAATTGAAGATTTCCAAGATTCCATCTATGTTAGGAGTTCAAGTAGTTGTCATTAAGGCGAAATAGGCTATAATGCTTCCTTCATTCTCCTATCGTATCACCTTCTTAAATCTTTTAATATTATCCTATGTTGTTTTTAAGGAGGGATCTTAAGATATTTAGACACTTAGGAGTTAATTAAGTTTAACTTGGTCTAATGTGTCTTTAAGTAAAAAATGTTTACTTAGAATGTGTTTTAATGTTGTCTAATGGTTTGATGTAATTTTGTACTTAGTGTCATAATGATGATCATTATAAAATTATTTGTGGGGCATTTATATATGTAACATGGCTTCACTAGACTTTTGTAATATTGAGCATGTGCACAAGGAGATTGTTTTGGGAGTTATTTGGTGGTGATGTCTCTCTGGTAATGGTGATCGACACTCGTAGGTCATTATTGTCCACTAATTCTCTCTTATATCTTGATGAGCTTATCATCAACCTTTATGGATTGGTTGGTCTCCACCCTTGATTGTACCTTATGATCAATGGTCTAGGTTTTTCCTGGTTACTATAAATTGGGTCAATTGATCTTGAATCCAAGAGGCTCGGTGGCGGGTGGCTTATGGTATTGATCATTAGCTTGGACAATGGGGGTCCTTAGGCTAGATCATCCATATGCTTGAGAGTTGTATGGACATTTGAATTCCATACATGCATGTTCTCTAACAATTGTTATTGGGAGAATTGCATGAAGAATAAGAAGGCTTTGCTTCTATGGATGTTTTCCCAACTTGGGGTTTTACCACATAAATTTATTTTCTCGTCTCTCTTATTTGATAGATCTAGTTTTATTTGTTTGATACTTTTCGTGGGGGTTTAGATAGGATAGACCTTGGTTACATGTTTCTACATATTGTTCCTGGTCTTTCATGGTATCCGATCTATAATCTAACTCCTTGGATGAACTTCTTTGTTAGTTGAAATATTGGATAAGAGATATATTGTTTCCTTCCACAAGTATTCAACAATATTGATTGAAGTTTCTTTCTTTTTTGCATCAATTTACCATATATCTAGTTTGTTTTTTACATCTGTTAGTCTAAGTTTTTAGATTTGATTTTTTAAGCCCAATTTTTTGTAGATCTGAAAATTCATATTTGAATCTCATGCTTGGCTCCTGCAAATTTTAAGATGTTTTTTCCACTTGACATTACCATTTCATTTGGAGCATGATAAATGGTCAAGATAAATGCTCATGTTGCTAAATTTGGTCTTTGTTTTGGCCACATCTAAGATTGAAGATTCACGTGTGTACATAAGATATGTACAAATTGGCGCATTTTTGGGCTAATTTGATTGTACATATGTGTCTGGTGTGGTTTAATTAGCCAAGATAAACTATTTGTTTACCACAATTGGATTTCATTTTCCCAAGATATTGATGATTTATTCTAGTAGACATGGATCGTCTATTCACTGTAATATGTTTTTAAATTAGTTTTCAACAATATACCAAATGAATTTAAGATCAAATAACATGGATTTGATCATTTGGTTATAATAATATGTTATGTAATTGGATTTTATGA
This sequence comes from Picea engelmannii, assembly GCA_009831015.1. Taxonomy (NCBI): domain Eukaryota; kingdom Viridiplantae; phylum Streptophyta; class Pinopsida; order Pinales; family Pinaceae; genus Picea; species Picea engelmannii. The sequence goes on from ML777114.1 coordinate 726,445, forward strand.
GGTCTTGGGTTTAAAACATGTTGCCTCTCAACCTTTACAAACATTTTTTCGAATAGATTTATTGTTTGGAGGTCCCACCACATCACTATCATGTGTACTCATCCACCCAACCAACTTGTGTCACAATAGTAGGTGTATCCAAACATAAATTACAATCTCATCTACCATGTGTCAATTTGTACGCTGCCATGTGTTACTTTCAACACATGCCACGTAAGCATTATGTACATGCCACACAAGCATTATGTACATGCCATGTTAACTTATGTACCTTGCCATGTTAGCATATGGTGGGTTCCATTTAGACCAATCATAGGATTCCATGTAGCACTTCTAGCTTAGATTTTGGGGATTAGCTCCAATATTTTGAAGTTGATTTTCAAATTGCCTTAAATTTGTCATATAACATTGATTTTTAGTGCAGTTTGTTGTAGAATGTGTATTTTGAGTTTTCTACAAAATGGCATATTTGGATTTAGTGAATTTTTCTATTTGATGCTAGTGATTTTCATTTGTTCCCAAAAACTCAAGGCTAAACATCATTTTTGGAACTTAAAATGGTCATAACTCATTGATGCATACACCATTTTGAGTGTTTTTTTTCAAAATGTATAAAATTTCATACTCAATGCAATGGTGATGTCGGTTTCTATTGATTTGGCCATACGATTATTGAGGATGGTAATGGCCATGTGTTTCTCCTTTGTTTAATTGTGACAATAGTCTATTTGAGACAGTTTCTTGATGGTAGAAATTTTGTGCTTTTATTGGCATAATGTATTTGTAATGGAAAGACCATTTTACATTACATGTGGTGCATATTTGAGCACTCGTTGCACTTGATGATCATTGTGATATCATGTTCAAGTTCTTGATTGAAGCACTCAAGTTGGTTTTTGATAATTTTAACCTATTGGATCACATTCAACTTCATCTTCTGCTATCATTCATGTCTTCTTGGGGAGATTTTTCTTTGACACATTGTGGACTTTTCATGATGATTCATGTCTTTTCTCTTGGAGGATATTTTTTGCAATTATCTCTCTCTTTGCTTCATCTATTCCAAAGTGGTGTGTGTGAAGAGTTTGGAGACAATATGATTATGAAGATTACTACTCTATTTTGAGTTTCTTGGCACTTCATCATGGGAATATTGATGTTGTTATTTTTGTTCATTCAACATTGATTCTCGGTGGTAGAAAGTGTCTTCTCCTTGCACTTTATTGAGGATATGGTTGCACTTTATTGATGGTTTCCTACATTTTTCCACTCAACAACTTATCCTTGATAGCATCAAATTTTAACACTATCTTTGCCACTTATCCGGGATGTTTGAAGTTGTCATTAAGGGGGAATGCAATGTAATTCCATGTTCTTCCAAATGTGTTTATTATAGCTCATGATGTAATGATTATATAGTGGTCACATTTATTGTTGTATAGTCTATGACTATGATAAATATGAGAATATCATTTTGAGGAATTTGTGCACACAATGAATCATAATTAAACTTGTGAGATCTCAAATATCTCACATTATTGGCTTGTTATTCTTATGTAACACAACGTATTGCTCGACTCAAGTGCTCATCCCTCTAGTCAACATATTGAGGGAATGTTAGAATGTCTTTTAAAGTTATCTAGTGGTTTGATGTAATTTTGTACTTAGTGTCATAATGATGATCATTATAACATCATTTGTGGGGCACTTATACATGTAACATGGCCTTAATAGACTTTTATAATATTTCACACATGCACATGGAGAAAGTTTTGGGAGTTATTTGGTGGTGACATGTCTTGTAGGTAGTGGTGACCTACACTCATAAGTCATTCTTATCCACTAGTTATCCCTTTTCTCTTGATGAGTTTACCATCAACCTTTATGGATTAGTTCATATCCACCCTTGATTGTGCCTTATGATTAATGGTACTTGTTTCTCCCGGTTACTATAAATTGATGCAATTGTTCTTGAATCCAAGAGGGTGGAGGGTGGCTTATGGTATTGATAATTATCCTGGACCTTGGGGGTCCTTAGGTTAGATCATCCATATGCTTAAGAGTTGTATGGATTCCATTTGAACTCCATACATGTGGGTGCTCTTGCAATTGTAATTCATAGAGTTATATGAAGAATAATAAGGCCTTGCTTCCATAGATGTTTCCCCACCTTGGGGTTTTACCATGTAAATTTGTTGTCTCCTCTCTCTTATTTATAAGATCTACTTTTATTTGTTTGACGCTTTCCTTAGAAGTTTATATATGATAGATATTGGTTATATGTTTCTACATAATGTTCCTAGTCTTTCAAGGTTTTCCAAGATTCCATCTATGTTAGGGGTTTAGCTGGTAGTTTTCATTAAGGGGGAATAGGATTTGATGCCTCATTCATTCTCCAATTGTATCACTTTTGTAAATCCTTCAGTCTTATCCCAAATTGTTCTTAAGGAGGGATGCTAGGAAATCCAAAATCTTAGGAGTTAGTTAAGTTCAACTTGGTCTAATGCATCTTTAAGTAAAGTGTGTTTCATTAGTGTGATTTTGTAAGTATCTAATCCAATAGTCATGATTATATTCTAGACATAAAGTGATCTGAAAATTCATGAATTCCTCTATACTAATGGCACTTGATCTCTGTCTTAACACTTTGTTTGTCCATTATCTCTTTTTAAAGAGCATGGATGATCATTTGCTGATGATTGATTATGAGAGATTCATATGTAAATTATTTACTTTTTTCATTAATATATTACCTCAAGTGGTTGTGTTGGTTGGGGCCATATATTTTTTTCCTTTTTTAGGGGTTTAATAACATAATACAATAGTGTACTGAGTATTCATCTTTGATATGTTTGTGTGAGTGGTTTCATTAAGGTATTCAACTTATGTGGATATACCTTGTTTACTGAATAGATTGAGCATTGCAGACCATCTTCAATACTCTCCAAGGTGAAATTTTAATTGTGTGTATTTATTTTCCATTGATAAATATAAATATCTACTTTTATTTCTCCTCAATATCTTGTTAATTACATGAATGCATTTTCAATTGGTTTTTGAACTAATAGTTTGGAACACTATTTTTTTGTAGGAATAGTAATTCTTTGTATGGAATAGTAGGTTTGTTTTGTTGCTTTTAGGACCATTGATAGGTGGTAACTCCTCTTAATTCCTCCTCATGCTCAGAGTTCAAGCCACCAACTCTGCAAGGATCTCTCCAAGGTTTGCCTCACCTTTATGTTGTTGAATTTTCATTAGTTTAGTTCTAATGCTTTCTCAGGGATAGCATGGGATATAATAGGTTGTTATTTAGTTTATTTATTGTCCACCTCATCATTCTAATGGGATGAATACACACACACATTGTTTATTGAACCATAGTTCTCATTCATCAATAGTCCTAACCAACATGTTTGGTATGTTACAGGGTGTTTCTATAGTAAATAAATAGAGATTATTACTATTATGATACCTTGCAAGAACTTATATGAACTAGAGGATATCTGTGAGGTATTTATGTTTCCACCATGGAAAGGCATTCACCCTAGTCACTTAGCAGTTAGAATTGCCATAGCATATTTGGGTTCCATACCTGAGAGTGAGCATGCAATGGTCTTCATTGGTGCGATGTTGTGTAAGCAGTGAGGTATTTATAAGGTGATCAAATTGCACACTTGAAAAGCATGGTCATGATGAATTTTAGTGAAAACAAGTTGCAAGGAGGCGATGTGAGTAGTAGGTAGCATTTCTAAGTAGATTGAGGTGGGCCTTCATTTTTAACATGAAAGTTGGTCCTGATTGTTTAACATATTACTATAATTTTTAACAAGTGCAACAAAAGTCTTGCCATGCCATCTTGAGGCCCTTTTATAAAAGAGGTTGTGTAAGTGGAAAACTTGGTTTTGGCACAAATTTTGGAACCACCTTGGAGAAAGGCACAACCCATGGCCTGGAAGTGGCCCCAAAGTAGAATTGTGTTAGGGATCTACCCCCTCATGTAGGTAGAACAATATATTTTTCATGTAATAAAGGCCAATATTAATAAGGCCTAGTAATAAGGAAGAATAAGTCAAATGTAAGAAGACCTAATAGAAGATTCTTCTTCTAGAAGATCTTCCTCTAGATTGTTATTTTGGTAGACGGATTTAGTATAAATAGGAGTCGAGGGAATGCAAAGTATTTTTCTTGAGAATTATTGTAATAGAGCGTTGCCCCCTCGAAGAGGCAAGTGAAAATTGTTTCCTATCAATACATGTATTATTTTGGTGTTGTGGTTTCATATATTGTGTTGTTCTACTATTACTATCTGCAATATTTCAGTTTTCAACTATTATAATATATTTGGTATCTTAAAAGTGGTATCCGAGAAATTTCCTTGGCAGAAGATTGTGGGTTATTTTTTTTCCAGGGTAGAAACGTATTCCGACGTCTTAAAGCTACAAATATATGTCATTCAACGCATAAATCCACGACCGGGGAAGCATACATGCAGGAACTACAAGTGGTACTTAAGCGCACATTTTTGGCCACCCTTGTAACCCTTGTTGGTACCCCTTCGAGTGGTAGCACATTAGACAACACCTGTATACAAATCATCCTAGATATCCTGAAGCTCTAAGATATTGGGCCAAGTAATACTGTTGGACCCCGCATGTATATTAGAGAGATATAGAACAAGGAAAACCCTTGTCTATAGAAACCATAAACACACTAAACCTTGGGACAGAAATAGAGCAGAAACAAAACATATAAGATCTACTGCCGTGCAACCATGCCTCCTGCATTCGGGTTGAAAAATTCCTACACAGTTCTTCCTGTTAAGAACTTGGTCATTTCATCACTGTAGTATTATTCAGATTAGAGTATAATTCCATGGGATTAAAAAAAATTATGGATCTTGTCTGCACCATTATTTGAGACCTATCCCATTGGATTCCTCTCTTCTCCCTGATCGCAGTCATACTTATAATTTTTCAGCAATTGTTTTTTTTTGTGGACTTGACAACCCTATTTGGCACCTCTGGCATTGACATCCTCTCTTTGAATTGATCATAGTGGTACCATTCACCAATAACCCCTTTCCGTTTGGTCTCACTTTCCCCACTGTCCCATCCCCATGGCCCACACTCACATCCAATATTGGGAACAACGTCTCACTGCCTTGGAAAAAGCTAATGACCAAACCCAGATTGATATTTGTTGGCACAAGGGGTAGAGCCAGGGTTCAACGCTACAACAATGCACCAACGAAACCCTAACTACCAGCCCTTTCGACAACACCTGTGAAGCATATGAAGTCTCACCCGAGGTAGAGGCAGGGGTGGTTGCAGGACTCAAGTGTTTGCAACCCTAGCTGGGACATAGATATGTGATTATACAAATTAATAGAGCACTTAACACCTTCAGTTCCACAATATGCAACCAATAACCACTTCACTGATAAAACAGAGCTTCACAACATTTACACTGATCTAATATATTTAAGCACTTAGCGTCAATAGATAGGTCAGATCTACCAGATCAGGCACGCATCACATTCATATATATTAGATCTAAAATTCTCATACATTATTAGCACTAAGAATAAGCATATCTATCTAATCATATCTAAGCACTTAGAAATTGTCATAAACATATTCAGACAAGCACAAAGCAGAACAACACAATGTTTACGTGGTTCACCCCCACCCTAGGGCTACATCCACCAACTCTTCTTCTTTATTGTCTTTAGTCAATCAGTTACAAGCACAGAGCCATCAAAACCCTACTCCACATAAGACATAGGATTTGTGCAACTCACTAGATCCCTCTTCCTTGCGTTACAACACAAAGCCTTCCTCAAATTCTTACAATGACTTGCACTTATCTCTGCAAGTCTTCGCACAGACGCTTCAATCACATAGATCTAGCACTTAGCTCATCAACCTACCAATTAGTTCTTTCTTACATTGCCTAGACATCTATTTATACTTTACAATCTAGGCCTAAGAATGGGTAAACCCATGGGTCGACATCCCAATCCCATTACCTATTCCCAAAAACCCAAAAAGGACCCAAAAAGGGATCGAGATACCGTGATCTCCGCTTCGTCTTTCGCTCCTCCTTCGACAGGCTGTCGAAGTCCCAAAATAGGTCAATATGACCAATAGTCTATCAAAACTTTGTCAAGGTCCAACATGCCCCCAACACTCACCTGTGACTCATCCCGAGTTACTCTGGTTTGACTAGTTCTACATCGAATGCCTCGAGCTTGGCTCGAGCTGCTTCGACCTGCTGTTGTGCTATGACCTCTTTCTCAGTGAACTCCTGGATCATTGCGTCATTCACAGGCCCTTCTAGGCACTGTTTTTCTACGATGACAACCTGTTCTAACTTGGCTCCTCGGCTTTCAACCTCTATGAATAACTGACATGCTTTATCTTGTACTGGTTGGAGCCGTTGAGTAACTTCCATCACTTTGCTTTGAATTGTATGGATATGTTGCTAGGCGGTGCATTGCTCTTGAGACCACTTCATTCTTTCTACGGCTGATAGGGCCTTCAACTATGCCTGTAGTGTGTTTGCATGCTGCTTTGCTTCATTGAGATGTGACTCCAATGTCTGTACCTATGGATTTTCGGTGAGGTTCTCGTATGTCTAGGCACTCCGGTTACTCAATTGCTTGCACTCCAAGGCAAGATCTTTTATTCTGTCAACTGCGCTATGAGCAGTTGCTTCCCGTTGGTCTCTTACAACTTGAGGGGAGTCAGGAACAATGCGGAGCTCCAAGTTTGCTATGTGCTGCTAGATTACCTCTTCAAGTTGCACCACCTGCTGTGGAACTATCTCTTTGGTCTTTACTTCGACGACTGTCACAGAGAGAAGTTCTCTATGAACCATTTCCTTTACTTCAAGTTTCTCTGTGAGAAACTGTTCCTTGCTTTGCTGTAACTGTGCTTTTTCTTCATCCCACTTCGCTTGCAAAGAAAACTTTTCCCATTTTGCAGCATTGTGTTTCTCTTCAAGGTCTTCCTGTACTTGTGCTAAATCTTAGGTGGCTTGCACTGTTTCTTCCTGAGCTCGTCGAAAGTGAGCTTTGATTGTATCAGTGATTCGGTGGAGTTGAGCTGGCTCATCTCCCATTTTTGGTGCTCCTGTTGACAGAGGCGTAGTGGAGACTACGTGGTTGGACTATAGTGCTTGTTGCACCCCTTGGAGCGCGTCCTTAATTTTACTGAACACCTCCTCCTGCTTAGCTTCTTTCTTCTCTGCTATCTCCAACGAAGCATCATTCAGGGCTGCTACAATGAAATCAAAGTCATCTGATGTGAGGGTAGTCTCAAATTTGGTCCTGTTTGCTTTCATTTTCTTCCAGGATGAGGGTTTCGGTGGGGAAACCTTCCTTTTCTTTGAGGGGTCCTCCTCATCTCTAGGAGGTGTAACGTCGCCTTTCTTCTGTTCAACATCTGCACCATCTAGCTCTCCGCCATCACCTCCTTGCTCAGGTGAGATGGAATCAGTCTTGGCTGAGGTACTATTTATATCCTAACTCTCTTCAATATTCTTTGTGTTGCTAGGTCTGGGTGTATTCTGCGTAGTTTTTGGGATGTCAACATCGAACATCTCCGTAGGGTCTACTGGAACAAGGAGGTTCGCCGACCATTCCTTGGTAATATTTTCCAAGTCATCCTCTATCAACTTGTAGTATGATTGTAGTTGTTGTTTATTTCCATCTGCGCATGTTGTAATGTAAACAAAATGGCGGTCCACGCTGAACTTCATTTAAGGCCGAAACCTGTGGAGGGTATTCCTGATCATACGAGGATCGAACTGGATGGCTACCTTCAACTGGTTGTAATACGTATGGAATATGGCATTTGACTGCCATTGCTTATTCATGTCATTCGAGTACCACAATGTAATGAACTTCGCGTACAGAGGTTCAAAGGGCTTGATGTTTGGGAAGGTCGCACCTTCTAGCATCTCCTAAACGATGAAAGCGATCAGGATCAATAGCCAACTGAAGTAAAATTCATACCCTTGATCCTTGGCTTCTCTGTAGTCGAGTTCTAATTGGTTCACCATGTACTGTGCCCAATTCATCTGAAGTCCTTCTGTGCACTTCCCTATGAGGTCGAATACGAACCCTGTAACTTGGGAGGGTCGATTCTTTCGCACCAACTTTCCTGCGATCAATTGGCAGGCGAGGTGCACTGTGCCTCTTTGGATAGAAGCTACCTTGTAGCCTTGCATTCCCTTATCGACATATTCATAAGTATCCTTTATCCTTTGAGCTAAAGTGTGATCCATGGTATTTCCAGGGTAGAAATCCCATGGGTTAGGGCCTTGCATACTCATATCTATGATCCGATTGATCAACATTGGATCCACTGTGATTCAACGGTTTAACCCCAAGTATCTGCCATGGTAACATGACAACAATAACTTGACACATGCATTCACCTCTTGGTGTCTTCCGAAGTGCGGGATCTTCATGACGTTGAGCAGTGTGGACTGTGCGAGGTTCATGGTCCAAGATTGAGGAATTATCTTTGAATTCTTTCCTTTTGTTTTGGTCAAGTAATTATGTGGCGAAAGCATGCTGTAGAACTTCCTATCGCCAAGGTTGAAGTCGCTAAACTTTAATGCAACAATCTTTTCTCGATCTGCGAAAACTGCGCGTATCCCCTTAGGGAGGTAGGCAGTGACCAAGGCGTACTCAAAGTATCTAGGCACACTGTCTCGATTTATCATGCCACTCAGAGGGGGTAGATAGTTGGGTAGTATACTCAGGATTAACTTAGCATTCGTGATATCATCCCTATGCTTAGTTCACTTTTCATCTACTGGCCGGGATGGTGGACGGAAAGGTCGACAATCCTCTCTTCGAAGATGCTTGTACACCTGTAGACACTCCTCTCTCTGACATGACTCTTTCAGTCATCAAGTCGAGGAGAACTTCCGTTACTGATTCTTCAATTGCGGTGAGCTCGTCGGACATACACGCTCGGAATTAACATGTATCAGGATCACGATTATCTTAGACACTGTCCTAGAATAAACAACAAGAGCATAATGATCACTGTATACAATTTGTTTAGTCTGCGGGCTTGAAATTCTCAGTTAGAAAAAGTGTTCTCCATGCATGGCGCGACAAGATAAGTAGGCAACTGGGCAACGGTTCGCTTGTAATAGGTATGAAGCCTCATTAACTCTTGTTTTGTCTATTATGACATGGTCCAACAGTCTGGTGTCGAGCTATAAATGCTTTCCGACCCGTTCGTAGCGGCAGTCGAACGGATATATCGGTCCCAATGGCTATATTGCTTCGCCCTGACGAAGTACCATGTGTCGCTGTTTCGATATCTCGACAAAGTTCTAATTTTGCAAATTTTCTTTCTACAAAGTTCCCTCTGGAATATTCTGTAACTTTTCAAGATTAGCCCTCTTCTTACTTAGCTTTCTAGCCTTCTTTCTAGTGACCTTCGACTCGATATGTCTTTTTCCATTATGATTCTTATCTTCTTTTAACATAGTCACTGCGCGTTGTTGAGATTCTTTCCTAGGATTCATGGGTAATACCTCTTCTTTATCTGGAGTAAGTACTTCAGTCTTCTGTGGGTCTCCTAGTGTTCTTGTAGCTTCGACATCAGGGTCTCTAGTGTCAAATAACTTCGATCTGTTCTCCTGTTCTTCAATCAATTATGTGATCTTTCTGGTCATGAAATCTTTTAATTATTATTTCTTCTGTTCCAAAACTCCGTCTTCTTCTTTTCATCTGGCTTGATCTCTTTCAATCCAAGGTGTCCCTAGTAACATGGTAAACGGGGCACTGTCCTCAATAAATTGAATAATCTCAAAATCTTCTTTTGTCAAAGTTCCATTGGCATCCATAGTTATTTGAGTGAGCTTTCCACATAGGTTTACCAGTTTTCCTCTAAATAACCCTAGTCCTCCTAATGAAGGAGTCATAACATGCCTTCCTATAACTTCCCAAGTTCTCTCTGTCATGATATTCACCTATGTTCCCTTATCTAGAACACAGTCGATGTTGAAGTCTCTTATGCTTGCTTCAAGGCATTCCTTGTCTGTAAAGATCTCTGATAATCTAATATGTCGGTGGTCATTCAAGGTTTCTCTTATCTGTAGCAATACTTTCTATGATTCTTCCTGAGGTTTTGCTATAGCCTTTGGATTTTCCTTAGGGTTTTCTTGATTCAGATTCATTCTTTCAATATTAGCAATCATTCTAGGGCAATCCAATACTTCATGGTCCATAGCTTTGCAACAAAGACAACTAGGTCTTCTCCCAGGGCATTCTTTAACAATATGTCTTGGTTTTCTACAACTGTAATAGAGGGTTAGTCCCCTCTTTCTTTTAAATGATCCCCAACTTCTCCTATACTGTGCGCTAGGATCATAGGAGTTAATCTGCAAAAAATTATTTCTAGGATCCTGCATCCATTTGTTAGTCCAAACATTCTTTCTATGCATAGGTATAACATATCTTTCACTATTCTTATCAGATCTATTCATATCAAACCTTCTTTCATCTATTAATGCCCTAGTTTTTAAGCTAGGACAAAATCTATCAAACATACCTAGATCCATACTCTAGAAACAAAAAAAATCACTTATCTTACTTTTACAGAGCACAAAGCTTTCAGATCTAGATTTTTTCACTATTATTACCTTTATCATAGCATAGAGCTTACAGATCTTACCTCTTTTCTTCGGATCAGACTTCTTTTCTTCAAATCTGACCTTCCTCTTAGCACAAAGCTTCACAGGTCAAGTAAAATTTTGCGCACTAGGGAAACAGATCTATGCATAGAGCTTTCACACTTTTAGATCGAATCTTTGCCCAAAGTTTCTTCTTCCTCAGTTCCTAGCAATCACAGCTTCAGGTCCTGGCGACAGAACCATTTGTTGGCACAAGGGGCAGACCCAGGGTTCAACACTACAACAACACACCAACAAAGCCCTAACTACCAGCCCTTTCAGCAACACTTGTGAAGCAGATGCAGTCTCACCCGAGGTAGAGGCAAGGGTGGTTGCAGGACTCAAGTGTCTGCAACCCTAGCTGGGACATAGATATGTGATTATACAACTTAATAGAGCACTTAGCACCATTAGTTCCACAATATGCAACCAATAACCACTTCGCTGATAAAACAGAGCTTCGCAACATTTACACTTATCTAATATATTTAAGCACTTAGCGTCAATAGATAGGTCAGATCTAGCAGATGAGTCACGCAACACATTCATATAGATCAGATATAACATTCTCATACATTATTAGCACTAAGCATAAACATATCTATCTAATCATCTCTAAGCACTTAGCAATTTTCATAAACATATTCACAATCGGTTCTTTCTTACATTGCCTAGACATCTATTTATACTTTACAATCTAGGCCTAAGCATGGGTAAACCCATGGGATGACATCCCAATCCCATTACATATTACCAAAAACCCAAAAAGGACCCAAAAAGGGACCGAGATCCCATGATCTCCACTTCGTCTTGCGCTCCTCCTTCGACAGGATGTCGAAGTCCCAAAATAGGTCAATATGACCAATAGATGGGTAAATCCATGGGCCGACATCCCAATCCCATTACATTTTCCCAAAAACCCAAAAAGGACCCAAAAAGGGACCAAGATCCCATGATCTTCGCTTCGTCTTGCGCTCCTCCTTCGACAGGCTGTCGAAGTCCCAAAATAGGTCAATATGACCAATAGTCTTCCAAAACTTGGTTAAGGGCCAACGATATTTCTTCCATTATTTCCAGTATTGGTAACCTCAATGCCCATCTTGCTTCGCTAGAATCACTTCCCACATCCATCACTCAATTGACCACCACATGTCAGCAACACTAGGACATACTGAACAATTTGACTGCCTTGTTTAAGCCCACCCAATATCCCTTCTCTTCTTCCACACCTTATAAAACTTAAGGTCCTAAATCCTCCCAGTGCACCTCTTTTCCTTCCAACCACTTTCCACGAGACCTGCATCCCCCTCGCTTGGAGGTGAAAAAAATTGATGGCTCGGATCCCATATGATGGGTCAGTCAAATGGAACACTATTTCTCTTTGTAAGACATTGATGTTGAGTTGGATAAACTCAGGTATGGTGTTCTCCATCTAGACATGGAATGTTTGCAATGGAGAAAAAATGAATTCCAAGGGTATGTGTCTTGGAAACAATTTGTTTCATAACTTTATGAACTCTTTGACACTGACACACATCATTTAGGCCATTTGTCCAAGTTGAAACAATCTTGCACAATGGAATACTTTATAGCCACTTTTGAGCACTTGGCTTTGTGCATGGAGTGCATGTATGATGCTTTTTTCTAGGAATTCTTTATCAGTGGCCTCAAGGATGAGATTTGTGCCCATGTCCTCATGGCTCACCCTCAGATTTGGGTGGAAGCTACTAAAAAATCCAAGGAAGCACAACAGGTTGTCTCTTCTCAAACCATAAAATCATAGTTTCTTCCCCACCCTAAACCCACCACTCTAGCCCCTCCTTCCACTCCACTAAAGATCCAGAAATTGACCCGAGAAGAAATGGATGAATGCCAACTCAAGGGCGTTTGTTATAATTGTGATGAAAAATACTTTCCGGTGCACAACTGTAAGGAATAAAAGATTTTTATGGCCATCTCTGAGGAGGTTTCAAAAGAAGCGGTCAAGCCCCCCCCTCTAGTCGAGTTACCAGAGCCAACTGATATTACTCCACCCTCGAACACCCCAGATGTTGAACCAATAATTTTATTGAATGCTCTCACTGGCTTTTCTGCTCCCCAAAACCTCAAGCTATTTTGTTACATTAAGCATCAGAAGGTCATCATCCTCATTGACAGTGGAAACACCCATAATTTTATTCATCACCACATTGCCCAAGAAACTAATTTCTATATTCATGCATCCAACAAATTTCAAATCACAATTGCCAATGGAGGTTCCATGAAATGTGGGGGGCGTTGTGAAAATGTGTGTCTCCAAATTGGTTAGTACCACATGAAATATCATATGTCTGCTATTGACATGGGTGGTTGTGACATTTTTCTTGGTGCAGAATGGTTATAGACTCTTGGTCCCATCCTCATGGATTTTAAGGAATTAACCATGTAATTCAACCAGGAGGGCCAACCTTATAAGTTACAAGGCGTCACTACCGGCTCCCCTGAAATCATCAGTTCCCATTGCATGGGAAAGCTCCTCAAGAAAGGCCATTCTACCATTATTGCACAAATCCAATCCATTAATGCTACCGAGACACCCTCT
>ML777115.1:0-70394 GCA_009831015.1 Picea engelmannii
CCCTTTAACTCAACATGAGGGATTACACTCAAGGACAAGGTCCAATTAGACTCATCCCCATTTGGTCATGGGGGATTCACCTTGTTGACCAATATCTTATCACACTCATTCATAAAGGAGTTTTTTAAATTGTGAAAAATAGAGTCAATGTATTGTAGGTATTGGGGGAAGATGTGGGGTACATGGGGGTTTGTATGTATTTGGGGGTACATAAAGGTGTATATAGTAAAAATATGGGATATCTTATAAAAATATGGGTTTTTTTAATTGGAAATATGTATTGGGAGGGGGTTCAACAAAAGGATCTTGGGAGGTATTTATCAATATCTAGTGAAATTAGAGGTATTCTTTAATATGCCACGGACACACACGCTATATCACAAGTTCATTAAGTAGAGACCCTATGCATATGGTATGGCATAATCCTCCGGTTAATGGCCCGAAAATATTCGATGGGCTTTAAGAGTTATCAAATTTATCTCTTTTGTTCTCTTTCTATTTTTGGGGATTGGTTTTCTTTATGCTTGAAATAAAATTATTAAAATGTTACAAAGGACTGCTCAAGGGGATAACCTCTCGAGTAAGGCACAATAACAATCGTATGCGGCTTCAAAGAAACAATTCTATTAACCGAACACTAAAAATAAAGATGCAAAGAATGTAAATATGTGATATCTCTTAAAGATAACTTTTAAAAGAATTGTAAATATACAATAAACGAACAACTAACTCATAAACTTCTGAGAAATAATTCCCAGCAAGATCTAGTAAGTTGTTATCTAACATGTGCATAAGTGTTCAGTTGTAAGCTTCTCGGTAATCATGAAATAATTCTAGAATCACTAATCATCAAACATATTCAAGCACTTACTAAAATACAAATTTAAATAAGATATAAAATTGATAATGGTAGCATCCACAATTAACAAGATAACATCTGGAGTGTTCCATAATGAGTAGATTGGCTAAGCCGTGAGAGAAATGGGATGAGTTGAGTGTGTTGGAAGCTCATAGATTGGTTCCTTTGTCTTGGTGGCATCTACACTGGATACCTATAGTTGGGTGGAAAATTGCTTGTATACAACTAGTTTCTTGAACTATCTTTTATTGACAGATAAGTGTTTTGTCTATGTCTATGAATATAAAATTGAATGTTAATTATTGCTATGGAAATATATGTATTTTACATGTTCTATGTGTGAATTTGATTATTTAAGAACATGATTCTTATTATTCAATGCTTTTATATTCTATGTCATTTTATTTTTTTGCATTGTGCATGCATTTAATGCATTTTGGGCCTCCATGGGAAACTTTCTCTATTAGGATTATAATGAAATTATCTCTTAGGATTATAATGAAATGATCTCTTGAGGTATGAAAGTTCAATGCCATGTTTAATGGCCACATATCCCTTGGATGTGAGTGCATAGGATGGGATGCCACACTGCCCAACACATGTAACCCACATAAACCTCCTAACCTAATGTACTTAACCTACCCAAGTCACTTAACCCACATAACATACTATGCCAAAAGCTCTAATTGTCCTAACTTACACCTAACCCATTAACCCACCCAACTCACTTAACCTACTTACCCCATCAACATACTTAACCTACCTATCTCATTTACCCACATAGTCCACAAACCTAACCCATTAGCCTAACCAAACCAACCTAACTCACTAACCTAAATCACTAACAAAACTAATCTAACCTACCCTACTTACTCATCCAACTTACCTAACCTACCAAACTCTAATAGTAAACAACATACTAAAGGACGTTAAAGCCATGTTCCCAACACATAAACAAACAATTAAGAATGTAAACAAGGCATGCCAAGAATGCAATAAAGGATGTAAAACAACATACTAAGGGACATTAGGATGATGTTACATGGATGTTAAGAGGACACGGAAAGACACATATATGAAGCTAAAGGGATGGACTAAATTGAACAAAATGATGAAAAAAATACAACCGATTAAGGACACCAAAAATACAATCTTGCATCCCTTTTTCTAGTTTGTGCATACATAAACATAAAAAAAAATATCATTAAAAGAAACTATTTTAGTAGATTTTAGAAAGAAAAAAAAACGCTTAATATATTTAATATTACAAATTTTATGTTTTTTAGTAATATAATTAATTATTTCATTACATTGTTCAAAAAAATTCCTTCAAATTCAATTATTAAATATTAAACTTTCCGACACACAGTGAAATTGACGTTAAGTGCGCTTTTCGATATGAGAGTGGCTAAAGGGGGCTCTCTTTAATTTAGTTTTATGAGCGTTATTTTAGGAAGTCAATAAATGACAACATATTGAGAAATTAATTGATTGTCTTATGTGTAAAGAAAGAGTAAATTCCTTTGAATGGTAAAAGCAATTTAATTTGAATAATTCCAGACAATAAAGTAAAGCAATATAATTATTCTCCATGTTGAGATGGTTATTAGGAATTCTCACATAAAAAAAATCCATTATAAACCTTTGGGACACAAAAGTTCGAGTGGAGCATGAAAGGTAAAGGATAGAAGTACATGTAACATTTCATGTCAGCCTACATACAACAACATTAAAAGTGATATAAAATGCATAATGTGAATAGGGAAAGAGAGCTTGGTGCAAAGTATTTGACAAGGAACATGTCTACTTTATAGAAAGGGATCACCATTCATGGTGTCTTTAACTTTTTTTAATGTGTACATGATGGATTTCATTTTTATGTGCCCATCCTTATCTTTCATTGATTTTTTCTTGTAATAGTGATTATTCTAACATCAACAATATTTTTTATAATTTTTTATTATTATTATGATTGAGTTTAATGAATTTAAATTTAGTATCATGGAAAATTTAATTAGTTTATGTATGGCATTTATTTTGATAAAGTTATTTACTATTTACATCTAATTCCAATACGTGTTGAGCATATTAACATGTATCTACAAATAATGAATTTCATCATAAGTACGAGCATGTTACTAGTAGGACTTCAACTCCTATAAAACTATATTAATTACTTACTTTCATCAATTACATAAATTACACTTAATAACATTATTAACAATTAAAGATTATTTTGTAATTAATTTTTTTTTGGTAAGTAAGCATTCTATTTTATTGAAATATAAATAGTATGTACAGAGGAAATGTCAATTACACTTAATAACATTATTAACAATTAACGATTATTTTGTAATTAATTTTTTTGGTAAGTAAGCATTCTATTCTATTGAAATATAAATAGTATGTACAGAGGAAATGTCATAGGTTGAGAAGCTTTACCATGTTCGTGTGTGGCAAAAGTTCAACAAGAAATAGACTATGTTGACATGCATATGGGGAATCATGCTGGATTGAGATAATGAGAGCTAAGCAAATAGATAATGTTCAAAAAGCAGTTGTAAGACTTACTCTTAAAAGACTAAGAAAATACCTCAATGTATAACGATTATAGTGTGCTTGGGATTTACTCAAACAAAAAGTGAAATCAAATAAGGACATCATGCCAAAGGAACCTAGTTGCGAGCCAAAGGAGACCCTCCCCCCATCATCGAGGAACCTTCATGGGTAAGTTGAAAAGATTTCCCTGCTTCTTCACCAACCACGAGCATAGAGTAAGTAGCATATGGTTTTGTTTATGTAGTGCATCAAACCGATGTCGAAATTCCTTGTAACCAAGTTCTTTAGCCTGAAGGGCCTCAGCTACAAATGTTTTGGTATGTCAATAGAGCTCTAATGTGTGGAGAAAATTAGAGCCCCTGGCTTGACACATGTGCCAACTTCTCATCTATCACTTCAAACATTGATACGGGGAGTATTTATCTGCTTGGGATAGATTTTGGGTGGATTTTGGCACCTCAATTTTAGAGAATGGTCAAGTAGAGTACTCCAATCAGAATTTACCTTGATGGTAGTGATGCAGCGATCCATCTGACCCCTGCCATCAGAGTACGTTCACAGCGGAACATTTTCTTCATGTGTGTGTAATAGGAATCACGGATGTCATAAATGTTGTAACCCATTGCTACATTTTCCTTCTTTTCTATCTGATCATGCCACAACCCCTAGGGTTTTACCTCTATTATCTCATACCCATGTTGCTTCACTTTAATACCACAACAGATGTTACAAAATCACTCATCTACTACATTTTCACTTGTTGCAACTCACCTTCTGATGAAACTCACCTTCTGTTGCAACTCACCTTCTGTGGTGACACATCTTTTGTTGCAACTCAAACATCCTCATGCTGCAACTTACATCCTCCTGCAACACCCATTCTATTAGTGTCCCCTGTTGCAACACATATTTGACTACATGTCCTCAGTTGCAAGGCACCCATGTTGCAACACATTTATACCTGTGAATTTTGTTGCCATACGCCTACTGGCGTAACATGCTTCTTGTTGTAGCCTCATGGTGCAATACATTTTTTTCAACGTGCATGTTGATGCAACACACCCAGGCTGCAACGCATATGTCGTTGTAACACATCTGCATCTCTGGCTACAACACATCTTCAACCACATGCCTTTGGCTGCAATGCATCTATGTTGCAACACATCTCTTATTACATCCTCCTACTACAAAATGCTTTATGTTGCAGCCTCCTCTTGCAACATACATCCTGTTGCAACATGATTATGTCATAACACATCTTATTCTACTACATACTTTTGTTGCAACCACAACATTCCTACAAGGAACCTGCACAACGATACCATATGGGACTATTCTCTATGGGATTACTCGTTCAAGCAATGACATTAACTTACACATAATCATGTCAAGGACACAACAAATGACCTCGCACATGATTCCATTCACAGACACACACATAAAGGTTAAAAATATATAAAACATCGGTCCCTTTTATTTATTCATACATATTACAATACGATGGATCATAGTCAAATATGAGCTTGCAATATCCATTGGTTTTCCATGTCAAAGGCCATGGAAACCTCAACCACTTCTCCCTCTCCTATCTCATGAGACCTCTCTTATTTTTGGTTCTGCAAGCTCTCTTGCAATCACTTCGGTGCTATGTTTTATTTCTCCTCAACTATTCGCTTCAGTTCCCCAAGGATTATCACGCCCTTTCATCTTTTGACTTCCATTTTGTTCTTTCCTCAATGAATCTTTGTCTCCCTATGCACGCCCCTTCAGCTTCAACCCAACAATGTGCTCCTTCTTCAACATGTCTACAACTACTTATGTAACAACTTTCCCTCTACAACATAACCGTCCACACACTTGTCCATTCTATAGTAGCACTCCTATCAGGAAATGAGAGACACTTCCACACTAATCCTAGCAGAAGAGAGGAATAATTTAATTAATAACATAAATGACACAAGCAATCACACAGTACACCGAGATTTTACCCTGGAAACCCTTAACCGGGAAAACCATCGTTCCTTTGAGCATTATGCTCTATTGTTGTCTTATTCAATCAAAATAAAAGGTTACATGTCTAACCTTGGTCCACATCTAAGACACGATCAACATCATACCCTCTTGCATGCACAAGAACAATCTTGTAGCCAATTCGGCTTACATATGCATGACCAATGACCTCTAACATTGATCAAAATGATCAATCGATCAATCTACGATTAACCTTTACAATGTTACAACACACCTCTTTATAAGATTTACAACAAGAAAAACCCTAAAGATTGGCACCCAAAAATGGTTACAGATCCATGCATATCATTGGATACAAAACCCGCAAATTCCAGGATTCGATTACAGTCGACTCCAAGTCGGATTACCAGTCGACCTGCATTCGATCTCTGGTCGGTCGTCTCACACCCGCACTTTGACCTCTTGTTGGTTGACTTGTCATTGATATCTTCGACTTCCACTTTTATCGGTCGACTCCCTTGACCTTCGACTTGCTATTGATCCACATTGACCTTGACTGTTGTCAATCCACCTCAACTTTCAACCATCAGCCGATTCACCTTGACTAGACTTTCACTGCAAAGAATATAACAACCCAATATGCTCCCACTTGTTGTCTTCTTTGCTGAAACAGGAGATTCCTGAACTTTCATTCACAGAGCCAGGGAAACAATGCCCATTTCCTCTCTATACCAAGAGAACTTCACAACACTCATAGACTTGGTCAACGAATCTGCTATGTTTTCCAACGTGTCTACTTTCTCCAGTAGCACCTTGTTACATTCCACCATATCTCTTACAAAATGGTATTGTACATCAATTTGCTTAGTCTTCGAATGATAAGCAAGGTTATTTTCCATAAATATTGTTCTTTAATTGTCGCAACTAACCTTCATAGATCTCTGCTCAAACCCGATTCCTGAACACAACCTTTGAAGCCATACCGCTTCTTTTCTTCCATGAGTGGCCACCATGTATTCAGTTTCTATTGTTGACAAGGCTACGACCGCATATCACTTACTCATCCAACTTATTTCTCCACCGAACATTTTGAAGACATATCTATTGGTCGACCTCCGTCGATCCATATATCTAGCCCAGTCGGCGTCGACAAAGTCATGTACATTTACTTTACCATTGTCACATCCAGTTTTTCCTTGGTATCATATAGCATAGTCCTTCATGCCACACAAATACTTGAATACTCTCTTGGCAATTGTCCAGTGCTCCTTTCCAAGTTTTGACATGTACTTGCTCAACACTCCCACTGCATGGTAAATGTCTGGTCGAGTGTAGGCCATTGTATACATTATACTCCCAACAACACTTGCATAGGGAACACGTGTCATGTCCTCTATTTCTTCCTGTGTCTTTGGACACTGTTCAATAGTAAGCCTTGCTCCCATAGGAATTGGCACCTTCACCGGTTTGTAATCCTGCGACTCGATCTCTCTTAATATCCATTCCCAGAATGAATTTAGATGTGATCCTTCATGTCAAACTTGGAGGATAGTTACTTCTTCACCTCCTTTACTGTATCCATGTTGTTTCCAATCATCAACATGTCATCGACATACAAAGCTACATATATGAAACGCCCACCTTCTTCCTTGGAATATATACATTGATCAACTTTTCTTCTCACAAATCCCAAACTAAGGATGTATGTGTCAAACTTCTGGTACCACATCCTTGGCAGTTGTTTTAGACCATAAAGGGATCTTTTTAGTTTGCACACCAACTCTTGCTTTCCCTTTACTACAAATCCTTCAGAAAGTTTCATGTATATTTCTTCTTCTAGGTCGCCATGTAGGAACGTTTTCTTCACATCCATTTGTTCTATCTCCAGATTGAATGTTGCAGCCAAATACATTAATACTCTAATGGAAGTTAGTTTTGGAACAGGGTAAAAAATCTCACCGAAGTTGACTCCCTCGACTTGGGAATAACCTTTCGCTACCAGTTGAGATCTGAACTTCTCGACTTGTCCTGCATCATTCATCTTCTTCTTGAATAGCCACTTGATAATATTTATTCCACTAGGTAACTTGACTAAATCCCATGTCTCATTCTTGTACAAGGATTCCATCTCTTCAACCATGGTGTCCTTCCATAGTTTACCCTCTACCGAGTCGATTGCCTCACCAAATGACTTGGGCTCATCATCGATGGAAGTGAGCACGAATGTGAAATGGAAATTGGGTGAACTATACCTCTCAACTGGTTTTCTTATTCTTTTTTACCTCCTTACCACTGGAGTCAATTGTTTCACCTCTTCCTCATATTCAATCGACTCATCTAAATAATCTTCTTCGTTCCTTAGTTCAAACCAAATCGTATCAAGATTATTATCGGTATGAACAACATCCTCATGCTCAGTCTTACCTCTGACTTCTCTGAATAACACATCTCGACTATACACTATTCTCCTTGATGCATGATCCTAGAGCTTATATCCTTTCATTCCTTATTTATATCCAATGAATACATTTGACTGCCTTCTTGTCTAGATTTCTCCTCTTTTCCTTGGGAACATGCACAAATGCATCACAGCCAAATACTTTGAGATGTGCCATTGAAATATTCTTACTATACCATACCTCATTTGGAGTCATGTCAACTAGCACTGACGAAGGAGACATATTCACTAGATATCTTGCAATTTCGACTGCCTCCACCCTGAATTGGTGTGCAAGCCCAACACCATTGAGCATGTTCATTGCCTTATCCATCAACATTCTATTCATTCTCTCGAAAACTCCATTTTGTTGTGGGTTATATAGTGTGTTATGTTGGCATGCTATGCCACACTGCTTACAGAACTTAAATTATTTTCCACGGAATTCACCACCATTGTCAGTTCTCAGCACTTTAATCCTTTTCTCTGTCTGGTTTTCCATAGGATCTTTAAACTCCTTAAACTCTCGAAAACCTTTGATTTATTCCTCGTGAAATATATCCATTTCTTCCTGGAGAAATCATCTATGAAGGATACATAATACAAGGATCCACCAAGTGAAGGCATTGTAACCAGGCTAAACACATCACTATGAACCAGTTCTAGAATCCCACTTTCCCTTATCACTCCAGATGGGCACCTCACCCAACTTTGTTTTCCATATATGAAATGTTCATAAAAGTCAACCTCTAAACCACATTCAGAAAAACCTTTGACCATACCTTTTCTTTGCATAGCTCGAAGTATTTTTTCTCTAATGTGTCCCATTCTCTCGTGCCATAACCTGGTCAGGTCGATTTTATCATGTCTTGTCGAGTCAGTTTGAACCAACTTAGCTCGAGTCAAGTCGATTTGTGTCGACGTCGAGTCGAGTTGAGTCACAGTCAAGTCGACTTCAGGAGCAATGATTTTGTTGCATCCAGTCGAGTCGACATTCCCTAGCATCTTGTATAGAGTACCAATCCAAACTCCTTTCATTAAGACCATCGCACCTCTGGCCATATTACACAAATCCTTCTAAAACAATGTATGCACACCTGCATAACTCATCTTGTTGACAGATATCAGGTTTCTTTCCAAACCCAGCATGTGTAGCACACCTGGAAGGGTTCTTTTCCTCCCATTCTGCAGTGTCAGTCAGACTCTTCCCCGTCCAATAATTCTGGTTGTCGAGTCATCCCCCAAGAACACATCACCCCCATCATATCGTTCATATTCACAGAACCATTCTTTATGTGGTTTCATATGATAGGATGCTCCTGAGTTGATCAACCAAACATCTCGATCTGACTGTGTACTGGTCGACACTAGGTACACATCACCTCCCTTATTTAAGGGTGTCTTTCTCTCAGTCAATCGGTTCTCGTCTGATCCAGCACTGACTTTTGTTTCCTTCAAATTACAATCCTTTTTATAATGCCTAGATTTACCGCATTTCCATCATCTTCGCGTCAACTAAACCGGGTATTTAGATCTACCCTTCGACTTGAAATTTCTACCACAGAATCTGCCTTTATCTTTATCTACTAGTCTACCTCTCACTACTAGAGCATATTTGGTTGATCCTTCCATGTTCTTCCTTCTCATTTCTTCTAACAACAGAGAATCAACCATGTCCTCTAGTGCTAGTCTGGTTGTATTACTCTCAATAGCCACGACTAAGCTATCCCAAGAGTCCGGAAAAGAACATAATAGGCTGATACACTTCTCCTCATCAATGATCTTAATATCCATAGAAGATAACTGGATTAACACAGTATTAAACAAATTTAAATGCTCATTCACCTAACTACCATCACTCATCCTTAGAATATATAGTTTCTTTTTGAGAAATAACTTATTTACCAGATATTTCGACTGGTATAAGATTCCCATCTTGTCCCACAGTTTCTTGTCTGAATATTCACATGAGACATTAAGCAACACCAAATCTGCAAGACAAAGACGAATCATACTTCTTGCTCTTCTTTTGAGTTTCTTCCATTATTCTATCAACATGCATGTCGGCTGGGTACCTGGACATATCACTATCTATCCATTTTTCTCGATCTACAAGAAGATCTTCCATTTTAAACTTCCAAAGCTCAAAATTCTAGCCATTAAAGTTTTCTATCTCTATTCTGGAATTGCTCGCCATTATTTACCATGATCTTTAACACAATTTATGACTTATGACTCTTACTGTATCTAGGGTTTAGTTCTCAAATTCAAGATCGGTAAATCAAGATCTAATATACTCACAAAATCATAACACCGCTTTGATAACTCACTTGTCAGGGAAAACCTAAGCTCTGATACCACATGTCAAGAAATGAGAGACACTTCCACACTAATCCTAGCATAAGAGAATAAGAATTTAATCAAGAACGTAAATGACACAAGCAATCACACAGTACACCGAGATTTTACCCTGGAAACCCTTAACCGAGAAAACCAACATTCCTTTGAGCATTCGTCTCTATTGTTTTCTTATTCAATCAGAATAAAATGTTACATGTCTAACCTTGGTCCACACCTAAGACACAATCGACATCATAACCTCTTTCCTATGCAAGAACAACCATGTATCCAACACGTATTACATATGCATGACCATCGAATTCTAACATTGATAAAAAAAATCGATCGGTCAATCTATGATTAACCTTTACAGTGTTACAACATGCCTCTTTATAGGATTTACAACAGAAAAAAATCCTAAAGATTGGCACCCAAAAATGGTTACAGATCCATGCATATCATTGGCTACAAATCCCACAAATCCTGGGATTTGGTTACATT
Source organism: Picea engelmannii (assembly GCA_009831015.1). Classification (NCBI taxonomy): domain Eukaryota; kingdom Viridiplantae; phylum Streptophyta; class Pinopsida; order Pinales; family Pinaceae; genus Picea; species Picea engelmannii. The sequence goes on from ML777115.1 coordinate 10,668, forward strand.
CAAATCCAATTTGGATTACTGGTTGACTACCAATAATCCTTCATTTGGTATCTAGTCGATCATCTCACGCCCACACTTCGACCTCGTGTTGGTTGACTTGCCATCAATATATTCAACTTTCCCCGATCGACTCCCTCGACATTCGACTTGTTTTTAATCCACCTCGACCTTGAATTTTTTTGATCCACCTCGACCTTCAATCGTTAGTCGATTCACCTCGACTAGACTTTCACTACAAATAATATAGAAACCCAAAAGCACCTAGCTGCCCCATTGCTACAACTTTGTTGCATTATTCTCCTTTGTAGAAATGTTTTCACTCCTTGCAGTACAAGCATTCACATCATGTAGGAACTTATCATTTCTATAACAACTCTATCACATCTCTACAACTTCCTTCATCATGTCATCCCTAGGATAATCTAGGTGCTCTTGCATCAAACTCCTCAGGTTTCAATAAAGCATGCCCTCATGCTTATGAGGTAATTCATGTACACCTACATTTTTCCAATGCAACTCCATCAATTATTCACTCCCAACTCTACAGTCCTCATCTCCTATACACTTCAATCTTCAATACATATTCCTCTGCTACACATTCTTTCTTTCAAATCATTGTCTCCATCAATCCACAACAACAAAACAATACTCTCATCATGGAGATTTATATTTTTCATCTTATTTTTGTTGCAACTCAACTTTCTGCAATAGATCAACCTTTGGTACTGCTACCTTCTTTGTCTCTCTTTCTTCATTACCACAAGCACTAGTTAGGTGTTTTTCATTGATGCATCACCTGCACAATTGGATCTGAGTCATGTCCAATCCAAGACATCCCACTGCCCTTTTTCATACAGTGTACAAAGTGTCGTCAATGTAGCCACCCACTCATGCTCTAAGCTACATAGCATGGAGTCACATGCTCCCATGTTACACCTCCCTTGACTCAATCCACATCACCTGCACAACTCGATCTAAGTCACGTCCAATCCAGGACATCCCACTACCCTTTTTCATATAGTGTACAAAGTGCCTTCGGTGCAGTTGACCACTCATTCTCGAAGCTACACAACATGGAGTCACATGCTCCCATGTTACACCTCCCTTGAATCAATCCACAACCACATGAATACTTCCACAATCGGGGATTCTATCATCTTATACACATTCTTGAAAATTAACAGAGACAACTTTCAAGAGTCTTCTTCTCCACGCAACACCTTCACACTCGGTCCTTAGAAACCTTCACTCTTCTAACATTCTTCTACATATTGTCTTCTTCCTCTAGAGATTTGAAATCTTCTCCTTTATTTGTCAACAACATGTTCATCAACTTCCCCCTCTTCTGGACTGTATGTTATACATCTTCAACTCAAAACTTCTTTCATGCTTCATCTTCTCGACATCATCTTCTACTATAAAATTTTCTTATACATCTTCATCATCTGCAACCTCCTTAACCTGCTCATCTTCTCGGAGAATCCTTGGTAGTTATTTCATATCCCTCGGAAATACTACACTTCATAGGCCCTTTCTTAGACACTATCTCCTATCATTCTTCCTTCAGTGACACAAGTTGAAACAACATTCTCCCAGGTCTTATTGCTTTGTATTTTCTTCCATACCAGAGCTTAACTGTGTTGTGATATCTTCTCACATTATTTCACCCCAGAGCTTAACCATGCTCTGATACCTTCTCACATTCTTTCATCCCAAATATAAACCATACTCTGATACCACTTGATGCAGCAGGCCATCTACCCCCTACCATGAGAGTATGTTCACAGTGGAAAATTTCTTCATGTGTGTGTAATAGGAATCGCGACTGTCATAATGCTTCTTCATCATTTCTACATTTTCCTTCTTTTCGATATGATCATGCCACAACCCCTAGGGTTGTACCTCCATTATATCATACCCAAATTTCTTCAATGTAACACCGCAATAGATGTTACACAATCATTCCTCTAGTGCATATTCACTTGTTGCAACTCGCCTTCTGCTGCAACTCGCCTTCTGCTGCAACTCACCTTCTGTTGCAAATCGCCTTCTATTGCAACTCGCCTTCTGTTGCAACTCACCTTCTATTGCAACTCGCCTTCTGTGGTGACAAATATTTTGTTGCAACTCAACCATCTTCATGTTGCAACTTGCATCCTTCTGCAACACCCATTCTATTACAGTCCCCTGCTACAACACATATCCAACTACATGTCCTCAGCTACAATGCACCAATGTTTCAACACATCTATACCTATGGCTTTTGCTTCCATACGCCTATTTTTGTAACATGCTTCTTGTTGTATCCTCTTGTTGCAATACATTCTTTTCAATGTGCCTATTGCTGCAACACGCCCAAGATGCAACACATATGTCATTGTAACACATATACACATGTGGCTACAACACATCTTCAACCACATGCCTTTGGATGCAATACATCTATGTTGAAACACATCTCTTGCTACAACCTCTTGTTGCAAAACGTTTTCTGTTGCAGCCTCTTGTTGCAACATACATCCTGATGCAACACACTTATGGTGTAACACATCTTCTTCTACTACATGATTTTTTTTCAACCACGACATTCCTACAAGGCACCTACACAACGATATCATATGGGACTATTCTCTATGGGATTATTCATTCAAGCAATGTCATTAACTTACACATAATCATGTCAAGAAAAAAAAAATGACCATGTACATGATTCCATTCACAGACACACACATAAAGGTTAAATATATGAAACATCAATCCCTTTTATTTATTCATAGAGATTAAAATACAACGACTCCATAGCCGAATATGAACTTAAAATATCCATTGGGTTGCCAGGAAAAAGACCATGGAAACCTCAACCACTTCTCCCTCTCCTATCTCGTGAGACCTCTCTTCTTGTCGGTTCTGCAAGCTCTCTTGCAATCACTTCGGTGCTCTATTTTATTTATCCACAACTATTCACTTCAATTCCCCAAGGATTCTTACGCCCTTTCATCTTCTGACTTCCATTTCATTCTTTCCTCAATGACTCTTCGTCTCCCTCTGCGCATCCTTCTAGCTTCAGCCCAACAATGCGCTCGTCCTTCAACACGTCTACAACTTCTTTTGTAACAACTTTCCCTCTACAACATAATCATACACACACTTGTACATTCCATAGTAGCACTCCTATATTCCCCATTGTTGCAACTCTGTCGCATTATTCCACTCTATAGAAATGTTGTCACTCCTTGCAGTACATTCATTCACATCTAGTAGCAACCAATCACTTCTATAATATCTTTTTCACATCCATGCAACTTCCTCCGTCGTGTCATCCTCGAGATAACCAAGATGCTCCTACATCAGTAGTGTTAGACATGCCTTCACTAGTTATACAATCAACTAATTTGTTGGATTCTCTCTTAAAATGTGAAGGAATGAGGGTAGTAACACCTTGAATAGCAAATTGAAGTTGTTCTAAACTTTCTTCCAAAAACCAGTAGAAAGCAACCTTACTTGGAGGGGAGCCATTCTGGAGCCAGGTGAGCATGTTGTTGATGAATTGAGAATCCCCTTGAGAAACAAATTTGGATTAGTTCTACATTTTAGAAATATTCATAGAGAAGAACCCATAGCTTTTCATCATTGTTGGAGTTTATTCCAAGATTTCCTGCATAAAATCGGATACTTTCACCCTTCGAGTCTCGAAAGACTCCACCATATCCCGATGGGCCTTGTTTTCCTTTGAAGCTCCATAAAATTTGATCTTGACAAAATCTTGATGGGGAGGAGACCATGTAAGGGGTGATATCTCTTTGGGGGGACTCATATGAGTGGATTTTAGGGATGAGGTGGGGTTGAAGTCCCAGTTGGAAAGAATAATATTTTCTTTGTTGTTGCATTTGAAATCCTCATCAGTCCATGGAGAGGACTATATATTTTCCAAGATACATATTTGAATTCGTATCCACGTCGAGGAGACTAGTTGTTCCTCATTCTTAAATATACGTCAATTTCTCTCTTTCCAAGTTTCCCAGAGGACAAATCTTGGGAAAAGTTTCCAAATCCTATTCAAAATTATATTCAGAAAGTTATGTGTATGCCATGAAGAGAGGGTGAGATTGACATTCTTTTCGTTACGATCCGTTTATTTGAAGAGAGTGGATCCTTGATCCCAGAGGATGGAACTAAAGGGATAAGAGTTAAGAATATGTTCTAAATATTTTGTAGCATGCTTGCACATAATATAGAGGCCTTGGCCCTCAAAACCTTTGTGAAGCAGTTGGTCCCAAGTCAATATTTTCCCAGGAATTGTTAACCAAAGAACGAGAGCAACTTTCGGCCATAAATTGGAATTCCATATTTTAATCCATATGTCATCTGTAGGAGTTAATGCATGCCTCTCCACCAAATAGTAGGCTTCCTTGAGGTTGAAATCACCTCTAATCATGTACCCCCATATGAATTTTCCTGGCTTAGTCAAATATTTAATTGGATGGTTGAGAAGTTTAGATTTTAAAGTTGAATAATTGAGTCTATCTTGAAGGGGTAGATGATCTGGGTTGATTTCCCAACTTCTCTAGTCTGAAGATGTTGAATGAGAATTCAAATATTGGTATGCATGAATACCATGACCCTCTTTAAGGATATATTTGAGTATTAGAGAGGTGGAAGTTTCCTAGAGTAGGGGGAGATGTTTCCAAGATTCTTCCCAAAAAAAGGTTGACTTCTCATCATGAATTTCCCAAAAATTGTGCTCTTGAATGAGATATTTATTATGACAAGATGTATACCAAATGATAGATCTATGTTATTCTCCATCCATCCTCATTATCTCCAAGAAACTAATGTCATTGGCATATTTTCATTTCCATAATGCACACCAGAGCTCTCCCTATTCTCGAAGCCAATGCCACCAAGTCTTGGCCCCCATAATCGCATTGAGAAGCTCAGGATCCCTCAGACCTATCTCACCCTTCAATTTGAGAAAATAGAGGGCATCCATGCAACCAAGGCCCATTTTCTATTCACTTTGTTTCCCTGCCAAAGAAAATATCTAATTATAGTTTTGATAGCCTTAAGGATGTGTTTAGGATCAGCCAAGGAAAGGTGTAAAGAGGAATGGCCTAAAGAACAAACTTAAGGAGAATGAGATGACCAACAATATTCAAGGTACGAGAGGTCCACCTAGAAATATTTTTACTAATTTTGGAGAGAATATCCTCCCACGAGGCATTATGCATGGTTAATTCTAGGAGGGGGTGGCCTAGATATTTAGATGGAAGGGAGCTCCTTGAAAATTCCAGAATGCGAGAAACATGGAAATGGACTGCCATAGGGATGTTGAAAAAAAATATTCATGACTTGATATGGTTAATGGACATTATTGAAGCCTCCATGAAGTCTTCAAGAACCTTTTTGAAGGCCCTAGCCTCTCGATATGTAGGAACCCCAATTAACATGGTGTCATCAATGAACTGGTTGTGGGAAATGAGGATATTAGAGTCATGCAAGTTAATACCTTGAATCTTTTTTGGATTAAAAACTGCTTTGAGAATTATCCCAAGACCCTCTGCCATCAGAATAAATATGAAGGGGGAGAGAGGATCACCTTGGTGAATACACTGAGAAGGTTTAAAGGGAGGAGAGGGAGACTCATTGATCAAAATGGAAAATAAGGCACAAGATATGAGAGAGAGGACCTAATTGACACAAGTAGGATGGAAACCAAAAGCAATCAGGACTAATCGAACATATTGCCAGTTGAGTTTATCGAAATCCTTTGAAATATCTATCTTAATCAACATCCCTGGAGTTTTGGTTGATTTGAGGGAGTACACCACTTCATGAGTGAGAGTAATGTTTTCCAAGATTTCACATCCTTCCACATAGTCAGACTTCTCGAGGGAAACAAGGATAGGAATAAGGGGTTTTAGGAGAGACGTGATAACTTTGGTGATGATTTTATAGATCACATTGCAGAGAGCTATGAGGTGAAATTGGCTAGTTTCCATGGCTTTATCTTCTTTAGGAATCGAAGTGAGGAAGGTTACATTCAGGGCTATAAGGACACATGATATTCTTTGCAATTCAGACATTAAGGCCCATATGTCATTTTTAATTGTGGACCAACATTGGTGGAAAATTCAGTGGTAAATCCATCCAAGTCGGGCGTGTTTCCAAGGGGAATATCCATGACTGCAACCTCCACCTCATTTGGGGTAATAGGGTGTAGGAGACTGACATTTTTATCATCATAGACAAGGCAAGGAGTATGTTTGGTGATGGAATGAATTGTTGTTGAGCAATCAGGTTGAGGCTCCAAAAGAAGAGAATTTTAAAAACATACCAACTCTTGCTCAATTTCTTGATGAGAGGATAGGTTGTTACCTTGAGAGTTCTTAAGATGAGTGATATGGTTGGAATGTCACTTTTGAACCATGGATCTATGAAAGAACTTAGTGTTGTGTTCCCCTTCTTTGAGCCACTGAAGGCGAGGATCTATGAAAGAACTTAGTATTGTGTTCCCCTTCTTGATGGGCCAAGGATTTTGATCACCCTGATGTAATGATTTATTGTTGGATGTATGCCATACGTGATTCCATATCCTTCTAAGCCTAAAAAATGTTTCCAAAAACAATCTTATTCTAGGATCTGAGATGTTGTTTGAGATTTTTTAGATTTTGTTGGAAACAATACATAAGAGTACCTTTCCATATGGATACTTCATTCCACCATTTGCTAATATTTTCTTGAAAATATGGATGAGAAATCCAAAAAAAATCCAATCAAAAGGGTCTCTTGATGGGGATGCTCGGAAGTTCTATAGAGAGGTAGATATGCTAGTGATCGAAGCCTATAGAAGGAATAATTGTTTTCTCTATCCCTTGACCTAAGAGAAAAAGTAATATTGAAATCATAAATCAATCCAAATGACAATATATTTGTTGGGATCCTCCCCTTATGTTGTTCCAAGTATGGAGTCCATTGGTTGTTTCAATATCAATTATCTTTTGATCTTGAATGAAGTAGTTGAAAGAAATGATGTCAAGGTCCAATGTATGAATCTCTCCTCTTTTCTCCCCAAGGGAGGAGACGAGGTTAAAATCTCCTCTTATAATCTAGTGTTGGTTTTCAATGAAGCTCGCCACATTTTGTAGACATGGAAAAAAGGCATATTTCTCTGCTAAAGGTTTGTGTCCGTAGAAATTGGTGATAAATCTTGTTTTTGACAAACCTATGAATCTAAACGAAGATGAAAGGACTCTTTCGGTGACCAGGAATTTGTCTAAAATGATGGTAGATGGGTTCCAAAAAATTGAAATACCTCTTGTATCTCTTCTAGCATCAAGGGCCATTGATTGGCCATTCCTCCACACATTTTTAAAAATGGTTTTTGCAGTATCACCACAAGTATTTGTTTCTTGTAATGTCAAAATATCAGGGGATTCATTACATACCTTGCTCGATCTGTAAGATTCGTTGCTTTCCCTTAAAATTGATGCCTCTTATATTCCAGGAGATGATCTTCTGTGGAAATTTTGGGAAAGGAGGGTTGAAATGAGTCTGTGATTAGGGCATTTTGACTCAAGTTGACCAGGATGTCCCCAATTTCCTGAAGAAGTTTCAGGTCATATTTCTCCCTCGTCATTTATCATCCCATGGATTTTTCTTTTGTGATTTTAACTTGTTGGTGTGAATCCCAAATCCTGGCGAGAGTCGGGAGGGTGATTTCTAGAGGATGAGGTTTTTTTTCTCCTATTGAGGGCTTGATGCACTCACCTTTTGTGTTCATCTGAGATATATAACGTACCCAACACCCATGTTGAGTCCTATCACTATGAAAAAATGTCTTAGCCTACTAAAAACGAATTTAAAAATGCCCCATGCATATAAAATAAAATTGAGGGGAAACAAACCCATAAAAATTACAACAAAACCATATGTTGATTTACTTATGCATCTACAACATTTATAAAAAACAAACATAAATGCACCTAGTAAGCAACAACTAACATACAACATTCAATAATCATTTACATAGTGAAATAATAATAATCAAACAACATAAAACTTATCTATTTATAAATATAATCCAACTAACTGCATACGAAGGATGAACCTCCCATCCATAGGCACTATTGTTCCAAATATCAACAACAAGCCACCCCCGAGATGAGGCTATGAGTCCACAATGATATTTGTCCCCCTAGCTATCCACTCTCCACATTCAACAACCCAAAACACAGGTTCCAAACTCCAACATCAATTCCAATCCTCCAACTCTCTTCCCCACAACCTACACAACTGAAGGAATGTACCCCCTTCACTGATCTCATTCCCTCGGGTTGTACTATTATTTTATCAGGGCTTCGAGTGCACTCATTTGGCTAGGAATCTCTCAGTTGGGGATTCGAAGAACTCTCAATTGCTTCAAGAGTGCTCACAACAACTTTCACAAGGCTCTTGAGCCATTTCTTCATCCAAAAAAATGCATTACAGACTTACAACCTATTTTAAAGGAACACATGTCACATTTCTAGCATAAAACACAACCAAACAATGGCTTCCTTAAAGCATAGCATGTTTGGTGCTCTTCCTAGCACTCAACCCTTCCTTTGTTGCCCAAAATATGCATGCAAGAAAATTATCTCCATTCTGCATATTAATTTCCCTTCTTCTCCCTTTATTTCTTGTCTCTCACTCTTCCCAAAGATGATTGTACTTCATCTCATGCTCTCCAATAGCTAAGGGATATGACTCCTCACACCCACCATCTTACATTAGTTTAATTATTTTCCTTGGCAACACTCAACAACAAAATAAAAGGTTTACACAATGATAATAATTTCAAGAATGTGAGTTGGATTAATACCCATAAATAAAATCCCCTTTGGTCCCCTCTCTCTTGTGCAATCATATCCCCCAATCATTTTCATCCCTATCATATTGCAACCATTGATTACTACTTTTATTAATCATTTCAATGTTCATAATATACAATCGTCCCCCATGCATATTAATCAATACAGACTTTTTTCCCCAATCATATCAGATCACTAGCCTAATTCACATTTATACAATTACATTACAATTTGTGGGGATTAAAACAAGAGATGTTACATTCCCCTCCCCATTATTTTTGCATTGTCCTCACTCCACAACACCATACAATGTTCATACAATTAAAATGATAGGCTATTTGGCCTTTAATCGACATATAGGCTCTTTGCCTAATATCACACATTCATTCTAGCTTGAATATAAATACGTAGGCACTTCGGCCCCAAAAAACATAAATGCATAGACACTCTGGCCCCAAAACATAGATAAATAGCCCACTATCATTCTCCTACAACTATCCCAATTTCCACTAGCTCTCTTCCACCAACCTGCTCAACCTAAGGAATGTACCCCCTTCACTTCTCTCGGTCCATCAGGTTGTCCCAATCTTTTATTAGGGATGACCCAAGGAATGTGCCCCCTTCACTATCCTCAATCCATTGGGATGCACCATTTTTTTTTCAAGTCCTCTCTAGCACAAGTAACTAGGAATATCACTAATGGGATCTCAAGGGAAACTCATTGCTAGGAAGAAATACCAGGAATAACCAACAACAACCTTGTTGTAGTGAAACTCACACAAGAGTTCACTCTTCAATCCTAAAAAGCTAGTTCTTCAACAGTGCAACTCCCACACATGAGATCACTCTTCAAGGCTGACAACATGGTTCTTTGACAATGTAAATCCCACACATTAGTTCACTCTCCATGCCTGGCAATCTAGTTATTCTACAAGCCTGACATATTGCTTCTTCATGTTCTACTCACCCTCTAGGATCAGACATCCCTTTAATTGTTATATAGTTCCTCAGGTGATCCATCATCTGCCAAGGTGTTCTTGTACAGATGAATGCCAACTTGTTGTTAGAATTACACTAGAAATTTGTTACCTTTGGCAATCATCGCATCTGCATCATATGCATGCAATCAATATGAGACATCATCATAAAATTTCAAATATAATTTTAAAATATGTTTTATATAGGAAAACTAGATTTTCCAAACATGAGTTTTCTAGTCATTATGTTTGGATATTTAAACTGTAGATATCATCCTTCTTTATGGCTTATGTACTTTCCATATCCAAGGCCATTCTTCCAACAATTTTCTCAATTTCCATGCAACCAAACAAGTTGTTAGCATATCATAACAATTTTCAATTATTAATTTCTCAAATCTATTTTATCTAGGAACAAAATTTATGAGGCATGAGATTTATACTCATTATGTTTGGTTCTTTGTAGTTGTAGGCATCGGTCTTATTCATGGCCTTACACCATTTCCATATCCAAGGCCATTCTCTTTGCATTTTATTAACTTTAATTTATCCAAACAACATTGTTAGCATTCATGCACATTTACAACAGTTTATGAAATGAACTCATAATTGTAACTAACTAGCAATTCAATCATTCCTAGACATTATTCATATTAAAACAAAAAATAAACTATCATTCTTGTAAATCCATTATCAGCACACCAATCCTTTCATAATGCCATCAAACTTTCTCAATAAATGAAACCAATGTGCCAATAATCATGGTCATATCTACATGATGCATCCTTTCATTGACTCTATAATACCATATGTTCATCACATGCATTCCACCATGGTAAGTTGGAAGTTCTATCCCACGCCTTAACACATTATCCAAACTCTTCCCTATTTATATGTTTGATCATTTGGATACCTTCCTATTCAACCCATACACGACACTAGGAATATAATTCTCTTAGTGTTCTCTCGTGCCAGCAAAGAGGTTGCATTCCAAACATCGATTATATAGGAGAAACCATTATGCACTTGGATGGAGCTATAGACTTTCCATTTCAAACCAAACCATGGCCTCACACGTGACCATTTCTTATGGAATTCATTTCTACAACAAGTGTAATGTCTCCTAACTTGACTTGGTTATGATCTCGTAACCAATGTAACACAATATGTAATTAAATTTTACATAATTGCATTCAAGCATCAGTAAAACTTGTATATTCAAGGCCCTATGCCTTTAAACACCAATTCAATATTAAAATTTGACTAAGGGAATTCTTACCTCAATCCCATTTAGCATTTATGCATCATAAACAACCACAAATGCATATCTACATGATTGTTATTACATTAATTGATGCTACTTGGTCAACTGGTACTTTGTAGAAACTTCCAGGCTCCCTTATAAACCCTTGATCAAGATTTTACCCTCCTCATTTTCCTTCACATGGATGGATTTCATATGCAGCAGCATCATCAACATCTTCAACCAAACTACTCTTGGTCTACAAGCATGCCACAAGCATGTTCAAGCATATACATATGCACAAACACACATCAATATGCATTAAGTATTAAATCTTATCGTGCCCACTTCATGCACATGAATTCCATGTTTATCATATGCATCATGCATCACATTTGTCATGCAATGCAGTGCATATTTATTTTAGCTTATTTATTTATTTTGTTGTTGTTGTAGATGGCCATCCTTGAATCCTTCTAGACTTCTGCAACCTTATGCACTGTTATTTTTCTCATCTGTACACCACTAATAATAGATTAAGCTTCCTTTCCTCTACCTTATGCTCAAGATTTCTACCATTAATAGTTGTTTCAACATGTGTATCATTCCACACATGCATGTTTTTAGAATGTAATACAAGATTCTTGGCATAAAATAAAAAAAAACAAAGCCTCTGCAATCTATTGTCTAGATTTTAGCAATCCTCAAATCATGGATCTAACCTTCTAATAGGATCTTTATATAGTCCCTCCTCATGGGGCTATCTCAACATGCAATCCATTGCTACACCTCTATCATATGCTGAAAATATCTCCAGTCACAAGTAGACAACAACATATGTCTAAGATGTTCACCTCCATAAGCTATGCAAGCATATTAATGCACACTTAACATAAGTATTCCTTATGGCTTCCCACCATTATTAGCATGAGACTTCAAGGCATAAACATAAACATGTTTCCCTCTTCCATTATGCACCCTAGTGAATATCTTTTTCAATTTTGTTTATGTTGTCAAAATGTTGTAGCTCCTTGTTGAACTTCTCTTCTTGTTTCACACCCATGGCCAAGCCCAACTTGGTTGGCTTGCATTTTCATCCAATCTATCCACTAGTGTTGTCATATCATAGTTGCTTCCTTTATCCAGAGAATCTTGTTTTGTAGTCTTGCACTTCCCTCTGCAACTCTTTGATTCCTCAAACAATTGTACAAGCTTGACCATCTTCCTTATACAATTGAGATAGTTCCTTTTAGTTTCCATCTCTTTTGCATACCATGTCAAGCATAGAACCATTTTCTTCATCATATGTCTTCTTAAGAATATTCCTCTTTAAATATCACTTCCCTATTTTTGTTCTTCTTGACCTGCCATCCCATTATACCTTGGAGACACACTCAGTACCCTTGAAATGTACTCAAAATCGTCTATATGCATATAAAATTCCATTTAATTGTTTCCATCATTCCTTTAGTGCTACAATACACTCCAATTAGTTCGGCATCCACCTCATGTCACCTCTTCCATTATCTCTGGATGTTCAGGGACTTTGATCAGTTCTAGAATCCTTCTTCCATTTATGGAGTACCCTTCCTTAAAGTTTGAATGCATCCTTCTCAATCATTTCTTCCTATAATTATTTTTGTATTCCTTTATTGACACTCTTTATCATACATGTGCCTTCATTAATTCACCCCTGAAGTTCTAACACTTATACCATGTTTCCACAATGCACTTTTGATAAAAATAGTGGAGGTACTACTCCAAATCTACACTTTTTTTTGCTAGAGATGTTGCACCTTACCTTCATATATGAATTATGGCCCTATTTATTAGACCACTATCTTCTTGGATTCGCAAATCCTTAGGATTTCACCTGGATTCATCTCTTAACATTTCTCATCCATGGCCCTTTATCATCCTCTAAATAATCCTTGACATAACACTCTTTCTTCAAGTGTCTCTACTCATCCTTAATACCAAGTCCAAAATATTTCACCTGTTATTTAAACCATCCTTCTAGATTTCATCTGTACCCACTACTCATGCATAATCATAAATTGTGGATCAGATTTCTTACCTAACATCCACATTTTATATGCACATTTTTCATTTAGAAATATTTTTTATTTATTTATTTTTCCAAATAAAACTTCATTAGAGGTCTTCCAAACTGCTCATTTCACCAAGAAGTTTGATCCTTGCAACTTCCTAAAGAAATCAATGCACATTTTCGAAGAGTTGTCCCTGTTATTTCCACATACCTATAGATTCCTCTTGCATCTTCCACATTGATCCGAAAATGATCTTTTAAAGACTTTGGTTAAGTTTATGCATGAGTTGATTTACCACTTAGGATTTAAGAGAAGAAAAATATTTTAATGAAAGAATGTTGTATCCATCATAAAGAATAAATTACAGAAAGTAAACATTAAGAACAAAAAACCATAATGCCAAGATTGTTAACGGAGTTTGACAAGGTTGCCTACATCTCTGGGCCTTTGTCTCAATGGGGGAGGCTTTCTTATTAATATTAAATGATTAAAATATACATCATAAATGTATCAAACAGATTACAAACTGGTCTTTTTGTGTTCTTATCGACCTCAGGAATCCAACACAACTGACGAAACTGAAAAAGGATGAGTGTATCTCTCGAAAATGGCCTCCAAAGTTCGCTTCCTCAATGGCTTCCCTGCATAAAAATGGCTTAAGCTTCCAAACTCTTCATCATTTTTTTTGTTTCTGAACCTTCCTAGACTGTCAAAAACACCTGGTTTATATATATTTTTAGATCGGGATCCTATCCCAACTTCCTCCCAAGATCTGACCTCAAAAAGGGCTCCAGATCCTCATTTTTGGGCAAAATCCTCCAAAAATTAGGCTAAAATCAGCATAAAAATCCAATAATAAGGTCAAAAACCCACTTTGGGAAAAAAATGTGCACCAACCCCTCTGTCTTCGAGCTCCTATTCATATGGGAAGCACCATATGGTCGTGTGTTGGCGCTTTACCCCTGGTCGCCCATCTCTTGGTCACGTAGAAGGCATGTGTTTGAGTGCCAGTCCCAAACACTCGTGCCCTAGTTCGCTCCTGCCTCCTAGTCATAGGCCTTGGTCATGTGGCTAGCCCCCTGTCAACCGGGGCTTATCCCCAAATATATACCAACACCCAACTTAAATAATTATGGTGCCATATGTTAAACAAGAAATATTGGTAGCCCGGGTGGCTAGCACATGGATGTTATAACGTTGGCGCGATCGGAGGTCAAGGGTTCAAGCTCAACAGAGGTGCAAGAATTTTTTTACTAGACAACATTGACCTCATCCGAGGTGCCATGTGGCACCTTGTGATTGTGCCACATGTCACCCTGTGATTGGTCCATGCAGTTGAGTCACCTGCCTATTCAACCTGCATAGTCAGCGTCATATGCCACCTCACTACCACATGTCAACCTGTCATTGGGCCACGTCACTGTCACCTGTCATCCATACTGCCACGTGTCAAATTTTTATTGGCCTACATCATCATAGAGACTGCCATGTCAACTTTTGTACAGTCTAAGTCTCAAATCCGTACCATGCCAACTCAGCCTAAAAACGCCAAAAATGTCTACCACGTGTAAGCCTCTAGTGTTTCCATGTCAGCATGTTGACATCATCATGACATCAAGATGATGTCATCTGCCATGTCACACTGACATCATAAGTATGACCTCTAACAGTTGAATTTGACTTTTTTTGCATGTTTGGGAAAAAGTTCAGAATGCGATAATTTTCGCATACGGTGTCCATTTTTGGAAAAAAAAAACATATTGTCAGAATCAACACGACGAGTCCTACGAAATGGCACTAGTTTCATCTGATTCTGAGACCTTTGAAATTTTTTCCTTCCTGGATCCATTTGGATCACACTTCCCCACTAAGACCTTTTGGTCCTCCAAAAGAATATTAACCAATCATCAAGTGCGGGATAGGCCTCCCCACTTGTCCTTTGTCTTTAAACTATGTCATGTGCACTTGTTGCATCATAATCAATTGCAAAGCAACCATGACAACTGAAATCATATTGTTATCCATTTGAACTCATTCACATCTTATTGAATTCACTACCATCCATGTAGAAAACATTAGCAACGATAATATCAGAAATATGACTACAAATGAACCAATATGTTTGACTGGCTTGCACGACATTAACTTATCTTGAAGCAAAGTATGATTGAACTCCCATCCTACAACCATGTTATGTTCATGCTTAAGATAAAATGCTTTAGTTAGCACAATTATAGGGGTATTGCTTGCATAAGTTGCATTCTTTAATTGTTCCATTATTAGAAGAGATTGATTTTCTTTTATGTGATGAGCATGTACAACATATTCATTTCCCTTGTTAAACAAGTGATATTGGTTGTGTTCCTTGTAGAATATTTCTTTGTGACCATATAAATACGGGCTTTTTAAGACCATTCCACATGTTTCTATCAGCACCACATTACATATTATTTCATCCACATACTTATATGTAATTGCAAATTTTATGATGCATTGCTTTGTTATGGGAAATTTGTGATCTTTGCTTATCCAATTAAGTGAATAGGGTTTGTGATGCATATTAGTGTTTAATCTCAATTTATTAACCACTTCTTACGAAATTAAGTTAGATTGAGATCCACTATCTATCAATGTGTCGATCTTAGTATGTTTCATTATGACCCTTATATGAAACAATTTACTTCTTGAATCAAAACCATCACCAATTTTACCTGTCAAACCAACTTTTGTAATCTTAGACTCATCACCTGAATCTGACCCCAAGTATGTTGGTCGTGTTGTTGTTGCAACTTTCCCCCCCCTTTCCTCTCTTTGAACCACTTTGGTTTCTTCTCTAGGTGAAATTGCTAGAAATTTTCATCATTGTTCCCTTCTTTCTTGCAATTCTCGCAAGAGAGATTCTCTTCCTTCACTGTCACTAAATTTTCTTTCTTCCCATTCCCTTGCCTTTGCCTTCTTTCTTTGAATATGATTCCCCTGATACACTAACTCCAGTTTTCCCTACTTCAATATACGTTTCTTGAATAGAAACCTCATCAATATTAGTAGGTCCAAACATAAATACATTATTACGAATATAAGCAGGAAAACCTCCTATATACTTCATAAGAGTTTCTTGTGTAGTCAATGGAACATCTACTATCAAATCCATCTTACAAAATTCATCTATATATTCCTGCATTGACTGTTCTTTTCTTAACTTAAGACTTTGCCATTAAATTAAATCATTTTCCTTATATCCCAATGAATAGAACTGTTTTCTAAGTGCAGAAATAAAATCATGCCATGATGGAAAAATCTTACCAACTTGTTGAGTTCCATGTTACATCTTACTTTGCCACCAGATGAGAGTTGTGCTTTCAAGACGAAGTGATGCAAATATAATTTTGGTTGCCTCATCTTTGATTTGTTGCACATTACAATATACCTCCATATGTCTAATCCAGTTATCAAGTTTCTCAACATTATCTTGGCCATCATACATAGGAAAAACAAAATTTACATCAAGTTTAAGTAATGGCATATCAGGGTTATGTTTATGAGAATGTTTTCTTGCAGAAGTAGTATTCGAACTTGTACTTGAAGAAGAAGAAGATGGATATGAAGGAGGTGAATGATGATATTTTGGAGGGTCCTCTCCTTCTTCACTTTTGGACTTCTATGAAGATTCCCCTTGAAGTAATCATAATACAACACTTTTATCATCTCCGACATGGCGAAGAAAGTCTTTTGAAACTCTCTTTCATTTTGAGAAAACCCTTCTTCCGATGCCATCTTCTCACTTTGAGATGTCCTCTTTCTTGATCCAATCTCAGGATATACTTTTGCAAGCTCTCCTTCTCCACGAATTATCTTTTCCCTGGTAATCATGCAAACTCAAACAACCAATTTTCAACCTACTCTAATACCACTTGATCTGAAAATGATCTTTTAAATACTTTGGTTAAGTTTATGAATAAGTTGATTTACCACTTAGGAATGAAGAGAAGAAGAAATTTTTAATGAAATAATGTTGAATTCATCATAAATAATACATAACAGAAAGTAAACATTAAGAAAAAAAAACCATAACGCCAATATCGTTAATGGAGTTCGGCAAGGTTGCCTACGTCTCTGGGCCTTTGTCTTAGTGGGGTAGGCTTTCTTATTAATATTCAATGCTTAAAAAATACATAAAAATGCATCAAATGGATTACAAAATAGTATGGTTTTGTTCTTCTCAACCTCAGGAATCCAACACCACTGACGATACTGAAAAAGGTTGAGCGTAGCTCCCGAAAATAGCCTCCAAAGTTCGCTTCCTTAATGGCTTCCATGCATAAAAATGGCTTAAGATTCCAAAATATTCAACATTTTTTTGTTTCTAAACCTTCCTGGACTGACAAAAACACATGTTTTATATATATATTGAGTTGGGGATCCTATCCCAACTTCCTCCCAAGATATGGCCTCAAAAAGGGTTCCAGATCCTCATTTTTGGGCAAAATCTTCCAAAAATCAGGCTAAAATTAGCATAAAAATCCAATAATAAGGTCAAAAACCCACTTTGGGAAAAAAATTGCACCAACCCCTCTGTCTTTGGGCTCCTGGTCATATAGGAAGATCCATATGTTTGTGTGTTGGCGCTTTAACCCTGCCGCTTAGCCCTTGGTCCCCTGGCTCTTGGTCACGTAGAAAGCTGGTGTCTGAGTGCAAGTCCCAAACTCCCGCGCCCTGCTATGCTCCTTGCTCCTAGTTGTAGACCCTGGTCATGTGGCTAGCCCTCTGTCAACTGGGTCTTATCCCCAAATATCTTCCAACACCCAACTTAAATAATTATGGCCCCATATGTTA
The DNA here is from genome assembly GCA_009831015.1 of Picea engelmannii. Taxonomy (NCBI): domain Eukaryota; kingdom Viridiplantae; phylum Streptophyta; class Pinopsida; order Pinales; family Pinaceae; genus Picea; species Picea engelmannii. The sequence goes on from ML777115.1 coordinate 28,621, forward strand.
AACAAGGAACACTCGTAGCCCGGGTGGCTAGCGCGTGGATGTTAGAATGTTGGTGCGATCAGAGGTCAAGGGTTCGAGCCCAACGAAGGTGCAACAAATTTTTTGACCAACCAACATTGGCCTCATCTAGGGTTCCACGTGGTGCCCTGTGATTGGGCCACATGTCACCCTATGATTGGTCTATACAGCTGAGTCACCTGCCCAGTCAACTTTGTATGCCACCTCAGTGCCACGCTTCAACTTGTCACTGGGCCATGTCACTACCACCTCTCATACATATTGTCATGTGTCAAACAGTTATTGGGCCACGTCATTGTATGGATTTCCATGTCAGCATCCATACAGTCCACATGTCAAATCCATATTGTGCCAACTCAGCCTAAAAACGCCAAAAATGCCTGCCATGTTTAAGCCTCTGGTGCTGCCACATCAGCATGTTGACGTCAAGATGGCATCATCTTCCACGTCATGTTGATGTACTACTGAATTCAACAATACATGCTCTGACAGTTGAATTTGATTTTTTTTTCTTGTTTGGGAAAAAATTCAGAACGCGATAACTTTCGCATACGGTGTCCATTTTTGAAAAAAAACAACAAATTATCGAAATCGACACGACGAGCTCTATGCAATGGCGTTGGTTTCGCCAAATTTTGTGAACTTTTAAATTTTGGCCTTCCTGGATCCATTTGGATCACACACATATATAGACCTCCTTCTAAACCTTCTATGTTCCATAAGTAACCTTAAGCTTCTAAGCAATTTTCATATAACTACATTTGTTAGCTGAAAACTATAATTTACAATTCTGGAAACATATGCACATTTTTTTCCCTTTATGGTTAGTAGTCATCTTCCTTCTGATCCCATGTGAGTTTAGCTACTCAATTCACAATTTTGGGTGGATATATGGATTCTTCTATCCAAGATATTTCCAATGATTTTTATTTTTATTTTACTTTGGAATAGAGCTTGGGGAAACCCACTGGGAACTTCCCCTCATTTTGAGGGGTAAACTAGATTTTGTAGAAAGTCGAGGCTTTTTCGATAACTTGCTCATTTAAGAGCTCAACATGTCACTTGAAGGAATTTAAACTGGGTGGGGGAAAAAACCCTTCAGCAAAAACCACTCAGGATAAAACCAATGACTAATTTATTTTCCAAATCCAATATTTGAGCAAAAATTTGTAGTCATCCGAATATTGCTATACACTTTTCATTCTGGTGCAATTAATCCTAGACATCAACTTTTGTCACTTGTAGAAGTAAATATGTCAAGAAATAGAGAAACTTTTGCACGAGCCATAGATAAAAATGATGGAAATGAATTCATAACACCTCTTAGATTATCAATATAGTGTTCCAGTCAAAAACTACAACAATCTGGAAATGACAACTTTGTCTTTTTTCACCCCTTTTTCTAGGAATTTTTAGCCAAACTGGTTATTTCCCAAACTACGCACTTATGGAAAAATTTCACTAAACCAAAGTTGTTTGTATTGATGAATATAAAAAAATGTCGAGTAAATTCATTTTTCCATTTTTCCCATCTAGGGAGTCTTTTCCTCCTTTGAGAATCCCAATAATCCCCAAAAAGTAGCTCAGAATAATGGATTTTTCCCTATTTCAACATCCCCATTCCAAACCCCTTAGAATTTATTCAATTATGTCATGATTTATTTCCACGTTTTTTTTTCTGGACTCCCTTCAAGAATTTCATCTTAATCTATATTTATGCCGCTGATATGAACCCATATGTTTAAAAACCACTATTTTGCAATTTCTGACAAATCCAAGAAGAAATGGGTAATGACCCTCTCTGGAAATTTTGTAGATCTCCTCAATGCGGACAAAACCTATAAGTTTCATCTCAATATGACTCAATTTTCTCAATTTATGGCCAAAATAATAAAATGAGTCTAGACTTATATCTACACCAATGTTGCTTCAACAAATGCCAGAATTGACTCTACAACTGCTTTTTGGCACTGCTTCCACTTGGCCACCTAAATATGAAGATGACCACTCTGTGTTTATGACTAGAGATGAATATGATAGAAATTGGTAGACACAATGCTCTTAGGAAGTAGTGTGAGAGCATCTCGGTTCAAATTTGAGTGGTGGATAGAGAAATAATAATCTACCCACTTAATCACTTTAACTAAATCATCTATAAAAAAAAATTTAGACTATAGGACAATTTTGCATATGTGGAATCCTAGCTAATGTGGCACTGTCATGGTGCTGACGTGGCACTAAGTTGGACCACTTCTGCAAATTCCTCGATTCTCCTTGGATTTTTATTTTGAATCTAGTCTGGTTGAGAGAATTTGGTTAACCAACAACTAGGGAGATACTCTCTACCCTCTTGATTCTATTTGACTCTATTTCAGTCCACCGAGCACCTATTTTTTCCCCATAGAGATTCTATCTGAATTCCTACCTACCACCAGCCACTCGGAGGGGGAGGGACATCGTCCATCAGTACACAACTAACAAGTACAATTGATTGCTAAGTACAGAATGGGAAGAATCATGGGGCGATGAGGTGGCAGCCAAAAATTACACTATGCACAAGCTCTGCAGGGTTCCATGCATCTTTGTGCTTCAAACACAAGTATCATAGGGTTCCCTTTTGATTATAAATAGGTTGTGCAAACCCTCCCCAATGCATGTTGAATAAATAATACAGATTGTAGGTCAATGGATGGGGATCCACGCAAAGGCTAGATCAACGGTTGTTGTGTGTTGGTATTTCAGGATGTATAACATCTGATCTCGATGCCCAAATCGAGTAAATGAGAGCTCGATGTAAATCTAGGTCCATGAGGAATCACTTGAACATGATTTCTATGGAAGTGTTGAAATCATTAAACTACAAAAATCCTCCCATCCGACGTTGTCTTATAGCAAATAATTTCACTCACAAAGAACTTTTGTCTTGTAGCAGGCCCTTGAAGGTTGAGTGTTGTAACCTATAGCTCTGATACCATTAAGTAACCTACCTAGCACCCATACTTAGTCTTGTCACTGTGAAAAATGACTTATCCTGCTAAAAATGAATTTTAAAACACCCCATGCATATAAAAGAAAACCAAGGGGCAGCATGCCCATAAAAATTACAACAAAACCATATATTGATTTACTTATGCATCTACAACATTTATAAAAAAAACATGATTGCACCTAGTAAGCACACAACAAACATACAACATTCAATAATCATTTATGTCGATTTTAACCTTGTACAATTAATTACTGCAAATAGATTCTTAATAAAAATAGAGAAGATATAATGATACACACACACATTACACATATATTTTACCCTAAAAATCGAAACCAAGAAAACCAAAATGTTTAGGGTTGCACCTCTAATATTGTATTCATCATATTATTCATTATTTACAATATATATATATATATATATATATATATATATATATATATATATATATATATATATATATATATATATATATATATATATATATATATATATGAATGATCCCACAACATCCAAACCCCTAATCAATTAACCCAGATTAGTCAACAACCCTAATTTCTTAACTGTAATTAGAAAACCATTGGCAAAAATCGTGTGTCAAAAAACCACCAAAAACATATGTAAAAAGCCTCCAAAAAAAGAATTGGGGGCTCCCATATCATTGTATAGTACATGGGACCAAACTTGCAAAGAATATAACACATATCGAACATTCTTCCACTTGTTTTCTTTCCATACAGGGGGTTACAAGATTACATAGTCAAAAATCCAGGGCAATAATGCTCATAGATCCTCTACACCAAGAGAACTTCTCAGTGCTCACATATTTGTTAATGAATCTACAACATTCTTCAAAGTGTCCACCTTCATCAACAACACCTTATTTTCTTCAACCATGTCTCTCACAAAGTGATACCAACATCAATATGCTTTATCTTTGAATGATAAGTCAATTTCTTCGTCAGGAATATTGCACTCTAACTGTCGCAATCTATCCTTATAACTTGTTTTACCAAGCCAATACCTGAACACAATATATTGTTTCCTTGCTTGCATGAGTGGTTTCCATGTATTCAACTTTTGTAATTGAGAGTGCCACTACAAATTGTTTTTTTCTCATCCAATTGATTGCTCCTCCAAACATGTTAAACACAAACCCACTTGTATATCTTATGTGATCCAGACCTCCAACCCAGTCTGCATCAACAAACCCATGTATGTCCAACACTTTTTCCAATCCTAGTCTTCCTTGGTAGCACAATCCATAACTAGTAGTTCCACGCAAATAACTGAAAACCCTTTTTACTAATGTCCAATGCTCCTTCCTTGGCCTTGACATATACCTGCTCAAAACTCCCACTGCATGTGTAATGTCTCGTCTAGTATAGACCATTGCATACATCAAACTACCAACTGAACTGGCATATGGAACACAAGACATGCCCTCTTCCTCTTCATGTCTCTTTGAAGACTGATCTGCAGATAAATTTACACCTACAAGAATAGGAACCCTGACCAGTTTACATTCATGCATATTAAACCTCTGCAATATTGTCTCGATATATTTCATTTGATTTAACTAGATTTTCCTATTTTCCCGATCTCTTTTAATTTCCATGCCCAAAATGAAATTTGTAGCACCAATATCCTTCTTGTCAAATTTAGATGACAACTGAGTTTTCACATTTTGAATAATATCCTTTTCATTTCCTATCAACAACATATCATCCACATACAAGACCAAATAAATACGACAATCATTGATTAATTTGAAAAACACATAGTGGTTCTCTTTTATCCTTGTGAATCCAAGTCCCAACATATAAGTATCAAATTTTTATACCACATTCTTGGTGATTGTTTTAACCCATACAAGGACTTTTTCAACCTTCATACCATCTCCCTTCACAACAAATATTTTTGGCTACTTCATGTAGATGTCTTCTTCCAGATTCTCGTGTAGGAATGTTGTCTTCACATCCATCTATTCTACTTCAAAATCAAACACAACAACAATAGATAAAATAAATCTAATAGAAGTTAACTTGGCAATAGGAGAAAAAATTTCACCAAATTCAATTCCCTCTACCTAGGAATAACCTTTTGCTACTAATCGAGATTTGTATTTATCCACTTTACGTTCCACATTCAACTTCTTCTTAAACACCCATTTGTTGCCAATGGAATTTCTTCCAGTCAACAACTCCACTATATTCCAAGCCTCATTCTTGTCCAAGGCTTCCATTTCTTCAACCATGGCCTTTTTCCATAGTTTTCCATCCTCTAAATCCATTACCTCCCTAAAATTTGAATGGAAATCATGTGGAGTATAAATTTCTAGTTGTCTTCTTTCCTAAACCAATCTCCTCAATACTAGAGTATGAGGATCTTATTCTTTTTATTCTTGTTCTTATGTAGAGTTGGATTCATCATCCTTTAACTCAAACTCTATTTTCTCTAGTTCTTCCTTCCTTGGTAGGACTTCCTATTTGAAAACATCTCTGATTTCTCTAAATACCAAATCTTGGATATACACTACCTTCTTAGTTTATGGGTTCCAAAGCTTATAGCCTTTCAAACCATCTTTATACCTAATAAAGATATAAGTTTCACCCTTTTTATCTAGCTTAGTCTTGTTTTCATTTGGAACGTGAACATAGGCCTCACAACCAAATACCCTGAGATGTGTGAGAGAGGGTTTCTTAATAGTTCATAAATCGTGTGGAGCCTTGTCATCCATTGTTGATGAGGGTGATTAATTGACCAGGTAACATGCAGTACCCACTACATCTACCCAAAATTATTTTCCTATCCCATCACCATCGAGCATGCACCTTGATTTTTCCATCAAAATCATGTTCATCCTTTCTGCAACACCATTCTACTAAGGTGTATATGGAGTAGTCTTATTCCTTTATATACCACAGTTCTTACAGAATTCTTCGAATTCGTTTTCGCATAACTCTCCACCATTATCCATCCTCATCACCTTAATTATTTTCTTTGTTTTATTCTCCATAAGAGCCTTAAACTCTTTAAATGTGTCAAATACTTCAGATTTATTCCTGAGGAAACATATCCAAGTATTCCTTGAGAAGTCATCTATAAATGAGACATAGTACACAAATTTTCCTAGTGATGGAACCGGCACAAGTCCAAACACATCATTGTGCACCAACCATAAAAATTTCTCTGTCCTTATTGCACCAGAGGGGAATCTTACCCAATTTTTCTTCCCATAAACATTTTTCATAGAAATCAAAATCCAGAGAACAGTTAGACATAACTTCAACCATACCTTTATAGTGTAGTAGTAGAAATCGCTTCTCTCTTATATGCCCCAATCTTTGATGCCACAACATATCCTTTTCTCCAAACAATGTAGGAGTTTTTTCTTCTTCAGCTCCAATCTCGGGAACAATGGAACTATTACACCCATCACTAATAGTTCTTCCCTACAACTTATACAGAGTTCCAAACTGAACTCCCTTCAGCAACACCATTTCTCCTTGAACCATCCCGTCGGTTTCTTTCTCAAACATTGGTTTTACCCCTGCATTGTCCATTTTGCTTACATAAATCAAATTTATGGCCAAACCTAGAATGTGCGGAACACTAGGTAGTGTTCTAATCCTTCCATTCATGAACTTCAACTTGTCATTTCTTTGTACTATGATTTTTCTTGTCGATGTTGGAACATGCAGTTCCTTTGTAACCTCACCTTGTCGAATTGACTGGGTCTACCAAGTATTTGTGTCGAAGGTCGACTAAACCCTCATTTGACCATGTCCATGTTAATATTATGGTAGCTACGGGAGGTATTTACCTCCCCGTGTAAACCTGATGAGAATAGAATATTCTGGGAAGCAAGAATAAACCCTAATGAGTTGGCTAATAACCCTAGAAGATAAGTCGGCTCAAGAGCATAATTGGTATTAGGTTATTAGCCTACAACAGAAGAATTCGGCCAGAAGAAATATTATATACTAAGTAAATAGGCACCCAGAATGAGAAGTTGGCCCAGACAGTTAGCCAGAATTAGTATAAATACAGGAGGTTAGTCTTTATTCTAGCAGGCATTCTCAGAATTGCAAAGTAGCACTTGTGCGCACTGCAATTTCCCAGTTTGTGCGCAAGTTTGGAGGAAAGATGTCGTTGTAGTTGCTGCAGCTAGAAGATTATGTTTTGGCTTGGACTATATCTTGGTTATGGTTTGGACTATCTAATCAGCTCTTGTTTGGTGCGCTATCCTTGGAGAAAGGTGCACTACCCTTTGTTTGGCTATCTAGCCTAGGGTTTTCTTCCAGAGTGATTCTCTGTCAAGCTTAAGGTGCTCAGAGGGTGGCTTTGGCCTATGGTTGGGTGACAATAGTGATATTGTCGATGGTAAAACGAGCACATCCATTATATTCTAACAGGTTATTGGCCCACACCTCCTTCATTCAGTCTAACCGCTGCAAGGAAGCATAGCCATAAGGATATTAAGCTCGTTGAAGAACTGTCGCTAGGGTTTCTAGTAGGAGCAGTCACCAAAGCACTGTCGCTAGGGTTACTAGCAGGTGCAGTTGTAGAAACCCTAATCCTCTCGTTGAGGCACCTTAAGTGAAGGGATTTACCTAATTTCTGGATAGACCAGTGTGCCCTAGCCTAGTGCATCTTCTGCTACTCTCAGCAATCCAAGACCTCAAGTTTGAGTTTTTAGACAAATCTAGGGTTGACCAAGTCAAAGAATCCATGACCTACTCCATGAAGTCGGAAAAAAAGTTAGATGGAGCTTCTAACTTCAAACTAGAGAAAGAACCGCAGAACATTGCAGTTATGGAAAAGTTGAAAGACAGTGATATCAATGCCATGAGTATCATAGTGGAATCTATAAAATACCACTTGATACCCTACATCTCCCATATTGACTCATCAAAGAAGATGTACGATGCCCTAACAAACCTCTTCTTAGTTAGAAACATTGGACAAGTAATGAGTCTGAAGAATGAGCTCTGTGACATGAAGATTAATGATGATGACAACATAACATCAGACTTTGTGAGGATCTCTCAGTTAAGAGATCAACTACAAGATATTGAAGAGATCATTTCACAAAAGGAATTGGCAAATATAGTACTCAATGGTCTTCCCAAGACATGGGATGCATTTGCCGCAAGCATGAACACAAGGAAGGAGTATCCTACATTTGAAGAACTTTGGACTTGTTGTGCGCAAGAAGAATCAAGGATTAGTGCAAAAGAAAAACCCCAAAAGAAATACGATGATCAAGCCTTCACAGAAAGATTCAAGAATTTCAGGAACAAGAGGAAGTTCGGCTCAAGGAAAAATCCAAATCAAGAGAAAGAGATGTCAGAAATACAATGCTTCAACTGTTGAAAATATGGTCACTACAAGAATCATTGTCCCAAGCTAAAGAAAAGGAAGGAGACACACGAAGCATCAGTTGCCGAAGAAAATGAAACTTCAAAGAAGACTAAGCAGGATGAAACAGACTTCTTCCTCTAAGGACAAGGTAACAATACTCTTGTTAGTTCTTGTACATATCTTTTTTGCATAGTCTATGTACATATCTTGTATATCTATCTCTTAGAAGATAATATGCTCCAATAAGAACTATACCTATGGAAGAATAACAAGATAAGGATTGCTATCATTATACAAGTCAGATAATACACATGAAAGGATGAAATACATCAAACAAATCATGTGGAAGCTATTACAAGATAAGTCGAAATTAGAATCAATATTGAAGAAACTTAGAAGAAACTTAGAAGAAGCAAAGACAGAAAGAAGTCAGCAATCAAGAGGAAATTGGAGAAAGACTTATGACACTTTGCAGAAGACAATAAGGATGCAGACAAAAGCGTGGACTCTATTAGATGGAGGGAGAAGATTATATATTTCCAAAATAAAAACATGCACTCATACATGAAGCAAGGATTAGGAGGGAGCTAATCCTATAATCCATTGAAGATTATGAAGTATATATCCATGGTAGCAGCCATGAAAGGAAGTACGTGTTCAATTCGACCTTAGAAGAAGTCTTCTTCGAAGAAAAGCCTTAAAGTATCCTTGGTTGTCCATCCACATCCGTGGACCTATGATGAAAGGAAGAAGTGGAATCTTTAGGGAATGGAATCTATAAGAAACTCCATGGACCCAAGAGCTAAAGAAAAACATGAGGAAGAACATGAAGATTCCAAGAAAGAAAGAGAATCCAGAACAACTAGTCATTGTATCGAGAATCACAAGATTACCAGCCTGATATGAACTCACTAAAAGAAATCAAGCAAAGGAACTGAAAGGTGTGATGAAGAAAAAATTATATGAATGCAAGCATTGCAAGATCCAAAACTAGAAGTTCTCCCAGATGGAGGGAAAAGACTATGATGATTACTTGTTCCAGTAAACCAAACATACCTCTACATGAGTCATTATATCATCCGCAATATCCATGGGTTGGAGTTCTACATCATATGAATGCAAAGATTGTTCTCCAAAGCAATTCAACAAAGAGCATATGAAGAGCAACCTCAAGGCTTTGAGGCATACCAGAAAGAGACCCGTGTATGCAGATGGAAGAAGACAACTTGGTGGAGAACCTCCAATGCACAACAGAAGCATGGTGAAGATTTTCTATAATAGAGATATTGTATCAGAATGATTACTCAGAATATCAGGATGATGGATTGCCAATCCATGACAAAGATCTCATGATGACAGAAGAAGTGTCACATGGATATGTTCCAGTTTGACCCTTGCCACGATGTTGTGAGCTAACAAGAACCAAAGAGAAATCCAACAATGATATACCCTTTTTATCAGAGCTATATGGAGCCTTCAAAGAAAGCCAGTGTTCCAGACCGAAGTACATTTGAGATCAAGTATTACATTATCCGTGATGAAGTCCAGAAAGGAGAAAGTGATTCTCCAATACATATCTCCACAGATGAGCAGATAAGCAAACATTTTGGTAATGCTTCTGTCCAAGATGAAAGAGTTTGCGTACTCAAGTTGGAGCTCATGGAGATGACTTCCTTATTGAAAAAGGAAGAGATGACTCCCAGGTTGGGAGGGAGCACTGATGTGTTATATATTGATGGACAATCATTTTTCAATTCAAAAAATGGTCCAGGATGAGCATTTCCTTTCCAGTTCGGAAAGTGGTTTGAGATTTCTGACGGACAGGCATTTTCCAGTTCGGAAAATGGTCCAGATCGAACGGTCATTTTCGTAATGAAAATGGTTCAATGGATTTTTGATGTACCATAAACAGCGATTTCCCATTGTGGTTAACATGGGGAATGATCTAGGGCAGACTCTCTTCTTGATGGTTACTCAAGAAGACTGGCCCGCCTCACCGGACAGTGATTTCCCATTGTGGTTAACATGGGGAATGGTCTGTTTTGGAGGTTGGTGCAGGATAGTCATTTCCTTAGGAAATGGTCCGGACAATCATTCCTTAAGGCAGATTCATTCTCTCCAGGTTGCACTTTGTTTAGTTCCGAAGGAATGGCCTAGGGTGGGGAATGGCCCAGGTTCAACAATCAGGGACAGGCATTCCTTAGGGCAGACTCATTCTCTCCAGGTTGCACTTGGTTTAGTTCTGAAGGAATGGCCCAGGGTGGGGAATGGCCCAGGTTCAACGATCAGGGACAGGCATTCCTTAGGGCAGACTCATTCTCTCCAGGTTACACTTTGTCTAGTGTCGGAGGAATGGCCCAGGGTGGGGAATGGTCCAGGCTCAAAAATCAGGACAGCTATTATTCCTTGCTTGAGAAGAATAGTCCAGATAGCTCATCATTGATGTTTGACCTTCTGAGGGTAGATGCTCTTCCAAGATCTCATAGATGTGAGTGGAAGAATGTCCCAGATGATTCATTTTATAGCATAACATCGTTTATGTACATGTTGATATCAGATGATTGTTATGAAGACTGTATGTCTCTAGATAGTAGATGTATACTACTGTGGTGGATGTGTTCCACTATTTATGACTATATGTCATTGATCAAGTACCTGTGTGCTACTTGGTGTGGTAGTGTACCACTATATTGTAGTTGTGTACTACTATGGATAGACACAGTTGTGTTCTATTGAATGATATTGTTATGATTACCTTGAAGACTATTAGCAGTGTTGAAAATGATTATCAGCGAGATGGATGATCAATGGACAGAGATTTCCCGGACAGAAAATGATTCAGGACATTTATTTTCTAGGACATATGTCCAGATTAGAAGAATGGCTCTTGTGTCACTCTATGGTGTGAGTGACTTATCCAGCATCATGTCTAATTACTCATATAGAGTATGGTTTCGAGAGATGATGCAGTTGATGACACTGATGGTGATGATGGTGCTCATGATCTAGTCATGAGATAGTCTATACAACTATGTTGATGCTACCGGGTGAATGGTATGTTTGTGCTCAAGACCATTACCTATAATACCCCCCTAGCTAGGAGAGAGTGTTAATATTATGGTAGTTGCGGGAGGTATTTACCTCCACGTGTAAACCTGACGAGAATAGAATATTCCAGGAAGAAAGAAGAAACCCTAATGAGTTGTCTAATAACCCTAGAAGACAATTCGGCTCAAGAGGATAATTGGTATTAGGTTATTAGCCTACAAGAGAAGAAGTCGAATTGTCGACTAATGAATTCGTTGATGGATTGAACCCAAATTGGATTTGGTTGAGACCCTCTACTAACAAAATTTTCGATCAAAGATTCATTCTTTGTGGCGTGTGGGTAAATTACCTATATCGGAGGTGCGCTCGACTTGTATTTTCCCCTTATCAACATGGGCATGTTGGATGAGGACGAAGCTCTAATGCTTCAAAAATTGCAGGAGATCCATGTGAAGAAGGCTCTTGCCTTGGAAGAATCTCACAACCAACTTCGTGGAGAAGTCATCGCCTTGCAAAATATCATTGCACAGTTGCAGTCTGAGAACCAATGATTGAACACTAAATTGAAGACAGACCATATACCCAGCTGGAAGATGAGGTTGCCCTCTTTCAAACTACCCTTCTGCAGTGGTTTGATGAAAAGTCTAGGAATATTGTTGACCTATAATAGACCATGGAGACCATTTTCCAAGATCTAGTGGATGATTTTTGCGACAAGACTGATCTTGTTGATGATCTCATGAAAGAGGTGAAAGTCCTCTCTTGTGAAAATGTTTCCTTGAAGATAAAAAAAAAATGCAGGATTGAAAAATCAGTTGAAATATGCAGAAGACGTGTTCCAAAATGTTGTGAATGAGCACTCCAAAAGGGTTTCTTCCATGGGGAACACTGATGCTAGCTTTTTTCAAACTCTTGTAGACGAATTTGAAGAAAAATATGACCTTCTTGAAGAATTGGAAGAAGACATGAAATCCCTTCCTCATAAAACAGTGAGCACAAATGTCATCTAGCTTATGGAAGAAAATACTCAGCTGACTCGTGAGGTTTCCCACTTGTAGGCCTCCATTAATGAGATTCATGAAGAAGATTATCCACTCCAAGAAGATAACAATTGATTTTTTGTTGAGTATCTGGCATTGAAGGAAAATTATGATGCCCTATTGCTGCAACTGACTTAGAAGGATGAGACTCTTCTGGACCTGCAGATTGTTGAACAAAATGATTGAGAAAACTGATGAGAAGAAAATTGGTGCTATTGAGGTTCTTGTTTCTTCTTCCACCATTATTGTTAGTCCAACGATTTGTGAGAATATTGTTGATGTTGTTGAGTTTCCAATCCCACCCATTTAATCTCCACCCCCTACTTCTATTTGTAAGAAAGATGTTGTCAATTTATTCTTTCAAACTAATAATTGTGTTGTTTCACCCAACTTTGAAAAACACATTGTAGGTATAGGATCTTGACTGCTCAACAAGATGGGATATACTAGAGGAGGAATTGGAAAGAATGGACAAGGTATTGCTACTCCTATTGTGCCAGAGATGCTCTCACCAAGAACAAGTCTTGGATATGATGTTTTTGTTTCCTCCTTACCTAAACCCGCCCTTGTTGTAAACATATAAGTCTTGTTCATTGCAGGTGGAGTTCAAACTGATTTTCCAATAGAGCAATCTCCTAAACCCATTGATGAGATGGTTGTTCCTGACATTCCAGATTCTAAGAACATTATTGTTGATGACACTGCTACTGATATATCAGGTTTTTCTACTCCTGAGAGTACAGCTGACCCTCAACCTATATCTCTTGATCATCCTACAAAACCTTCTATGCCTTATCATCATCCTCATCATAGAAAGAATGGAAATCATGCTTTCAAATCTTTGCATAAGAGATGTGAAAGACAAAACCATGGACCCATTCTGACAACCAGGATTGACTATGGTTGGATTGATGAGTGGTCATGGGAGAATTTGAATCGATGTTTGGAGAGTTATTATCATTGTGTATCGTTGGTTGTACAGACGTACATCGATCCTCTTCACTATTGATGTTTTGTAGTGGTATATCATAGATTCTCCATGACTTGACAATCGATTAGATGTGTTTTGACTATGCGTTTTTCGATTGAGTTTTCAACTATATATTATCCATTGACTTGTGTGATTCGATGACTATTTGTTGTTGATACTTTGACCCATCAGTTGTTTTTAAATGGGGGAGTACTTTGAATTTGTTGATATGTAAAACCAACTATTGTACCTTAGTACCTGATGTAGAGACTATTGAATTGACAGAGACCAATTTGATTGGTGTGTTCTTTTCTAGTCGACTCTTCGACTGGATGGTGTTGTCTTGTTTTTTAGTCGGTTGGCCAAAAGGGACCATGTTTTGACAACAAATTTTGCAACCCGTTTTGCAATGGATGACTGCTCTTTGGCCTTGATCCGGGTTGATGGTGATCAGACTTCCTCTGGAGTGTTGTTGTCCTGTCTTTATCAACTTTTGCAGTCAGGACAAATTCAGGGGGGAATGTTACAGAATTTGTTTTTCATCCAAGTTGAGTTTATGGGGGGGTGTTGGAACATGCAATTCCTTTGTAACCTCATCTTGTATAATTGATTGGGTCGACCAAGTATTTGTGTTGATGACCGACTAAACCCTCAGTTGACCATGTCCACTTATGGATTCTCGATCCAAGTTTTACGGATAGGTGCAAGCTCCTTTACCCGAGTTTGTTGAATTTGGTCCATGACCAAACCTATTTATAGATGATCTTAGTGATCGGTCTATCATCATCTTATATTTTCTTATCATCTTAGGAGATATTCTCTCACTCCTTGAGCGACTCGTGCTTCAATGCTACGGTGTCTTTCAACACAACCACTACCTCTCGGATCCATTGTCCTTTGCGTTCAATATCTGACCCAACAGTTGAATCATCACATAGGAAAAAATCACCTCCATAATACCTTTCATATCGTAAAACCACTCCCTATGAGGAGTCATATGAAAGGATGCACCTAAGTCAACCATCCATGCCTCATGATATCCATGTCTTCTTGAAGAATCCAAGTACACATCCCCTCCTTCTTCCACGAAGGTTTTTGCTTCTTTAGAAGGAGCATCTTCAAATCCCTTCCCTCTCTAAACACTTTTGTGTCTACAATTCTTCTTGAAGTGGTCTTCTTTTCCACATCTCCAACATATATTTACAAACTTTCCGGGAGATTTAGATCTTCCCTTAGATTTAGATCTCCCACTTGAGGACTTAGATCTATTTCTTGGGAGCGTCCTATTGAAAATAGTGCATATGTGCTCTCGATTTCCATATTTTTCCACCTCATCTCTTCTAACAACAAGGATGAGACCACATCATCAAAATTTAAATTAATTGAATTACTACATATTTCCACAACCAGACTATCCCACGAGTCTGGTAAAGATAGCGGTAAATTAATATACTTGTGTTCATTAGAAATCTTAATATCAACAAATAATAGTTGACTTACCACAATATTGAAGGTGTTCAGATGCTTTGTCACCGAGTCTTCATCTCTCATCCTCAAGTTATACAACTTCTTCCACAAGAACAATTTATTTACCAGGGACTTATACTAATACAAAGTCCCCAACTTATTCCATAATTCCTTGGTTGTAGATCCCCCTCATGTAACACCATGTTTCCCCCCATGATTATTATTAAGCCTAAGACTTCATATGATTATGTTGTGAATATTTTAATCTTGTTTTGATTAATGAAAACACAAAACAATTGATTAAGAAGGGAAGAGCCTCGAGAGTACTAGCCATGATATTACATGTGGAATTGATGAAGTGGGTTGGCGAGGTGGAGTTGAGATGTTTTAGTGAATAAAATAGGAATCTTTCTTAGCAATCCAGATTATGCTTGCAAACACGAGCCCACACCTACCAGCATATCCATATCGAGAGAAAACCACATGACAAATTATGGAGGTCAAATCAGTGGTTGAGGCAGCTAATAACTGCTAATAATTTGGTCTCTTGAAGAAGGAAAGGGTTGATTGAATGACTTGATGAAGAGGACACCATGGATTACCCTTCCTGGGATTTGAAATTCATATAGAAGGTGGCATTTGACAAAATCCACAGGAGTCCTAAGGATTGGAAAGGAAGAGACCAAAGGTGAAAAACATAACCTAGATAGACAGAAAAGAGAGAGAGAAACTTCCACGCGGATAAGAACAGAGAACGAAGCAAATAGAGGAAAATACTATGAGAAATATTACAGGAGCTATGAGCTCATAAATGAAGGGTGTAGTGAACATAGACGTTCATTGGCGTAGATAGAAGAAAATAATAATTTGGAGAGGTTTCCTTGAAGAAAATAGGAATTTTTTCCAGTTTAATGATGATCACCCTGAAATAGAGAAGACTTGGATCCCGAATGGAGCAATAAAGGGTCGTAACTTGGTACTCACTAGACATAAATAAGCACTGGTAAGGGGAGGTCACCGAGGGAGTGCATCTTAGATAAGGGACTCCCTTGTGCAGAGGAAATCATGTTGATAAACTACCTGATAAACATGTGGAAGCCCTTATCTCAGTGGGAATGGGGAAACTTCTATTGTTGTCAGCGGAAGAAGGAGATTAACCTTCATGGATAATCTTAGTTGGAAAGACCAGCTAAATCATTCCCTTGTGATATCATGGCTTGGAACAGGAGTGGCATACTGTAGGAAGGAAATCTACAGTATGGCATAAGGTTGGGAGGAAAGGAGTCATCTCTTAGTTAGTTGGTTGTTGAAATTTCCAAGAACAGATAAGAATTCAATGTGATTTGTTGATGTGTGTTAATGAATTAAACATGTGTTTGTTTGATTAACTAGGAAATGTGAATGTTTGTAATTAATGATTTAAATTCATGAGTGTAATGGAATGTAATAGAAATGGTAATCACTTAAATTTTTATAGTCATGAAACTGAATAAGTAGGGGTAGTATGTATCCCTGGGGACCTTGCAGCTTGAGAGGAAATCTTGCAAGATATGGACAAAGCCTTTACTTAGAGAGTGATTTGGGTGCCATGGTATATGAATTTCCTTTTGGGGACTTGAGCACCTAGCGTTCAGAGAGAGAACCCCAATACTTGATAGGAAACTTTGTAGGATATGGACAAAATATTCATTTGGAAGATGCCAAATAGGCCTTAGAGTCTGGGAGGTACCTGCATGGGTAATAAAAACTCAAGACAAGAGAATATTACCCGTTTTAAGTGGAAATCTTCCAATATATGGAAGGGATATAAATTTACTGAAGAAAGATTTCCCTGGATGGTCTCAGAGTAGTTTTCCAACTCCTAAAGACTTGGTAAAATCCTTGAAGAATCCCCGAAATTGGATAAGTACAAATTTTGGATCGTTTCCCAAAAGAAACCCCTGAGATGAACCAAGGAGGATCGTGGTCGTCGATTCAACATGATGAACATATCTCATCCATGCGTTAGTGGGTGAGTTCATTGGAAGTCTCAAACTATGGAGTTGAGAGAGAGAGGGGTCAACAACAAAGAGAAACCCAAAGTCAGTGATGGCCGTACATCGATTATATGGAAGATCGGGATCATTTATCGAGAAGTAGAGTCAAGGAAGTGGTCGAGAGTTGGAGTGAGGAGCTCTGATGATGATGAAAGATTGAAGACGATGAAAAAATATTGATGACTAACGAAAGCCATCGATCAATGCAAGGGTGAGATTAAATCTCAACCGTAGATCGGCGTGGGGTCTGCCTATTTGAGGTAGGGAGGGAGAGTGATGTCATGTTGACGAGGACGCCAGCTAGATATCTAGCATGTTCTAAAGGGATTACATGTCGACTGTTGACAAGTCGATAGGACTAGAGTGGCCCTAACGAGTGTGGAGTCTTTTGGGTATTCATTGTAAACCTTGACCGTTAGGTCAATAAGCCGTCAGATCTCAGTCGTTGATCCAGATTTTATGAGAAGAAGGAAATGAACACATATTATTAAAATATTCTTAACACAGAATAAAAGAGATACAGTAAAACTGGTTTTCTATTCAATAAGGAAATAAGTTGAAACTATAAAATGCAGTGGAAAACAAGCTTGTTGGAATGGTGGCGGCTTATCTTTGAGAAGAGATGTGACGTATGCGCTCATTCGCAAGAAGATCATTACAATGAGGCTCTGAAGGCCTTTTCACAATAAACAAGAATGTCAAAAACCCTAGACATCCAAAAACCTAACCCTAGGAGATAAAGCGCCAAAAGTCATGCGGGCCATGTTTGGGTAAGTTAGTACATCAACTTCCTGGGGTCGTAACTTTTGCATACGATCTCCATTTTAGGCGCACGATAGCCCATTGGAAATGTCTATCCGAGGACTACACATATTGTTGTTATCTATCGAAGGTCATTTTCAACTGTAGTGAGCCCTAACAATGTTGTTTAGGGCCTCAAAAAGGCCCCGCATGTCAGGGACCTGAAAACTAGGAAAAAAACTGCCAAACTGGAAAATTTCCAAAATGAACCAGTTGGAATAGGTGGGTGGCCACCAACATCCATATGGATTAGTCGCTCGTTAGAGGATGTCGAGCACGGGTCCATAGTGTAGAAAGGAGAATGTGCCAACAATAATGAAACCTCAATATTGAATGAGAATCCTTGATCGATGAGTGGATTGTTGGATTTACTTCACACACACCTAGGATTTATTTTTCCTAAGGTTATTCCTTGTTTATTAGTCATAATTAGTCATTATCCAGTCTCCTATATTTTAGGGGAGAATATTCTACCTGGAGAATATTTTGTTTCAGTTGGCACTTCAATTTGACTAGTTGAGTTGAGTTTAGATGTTGCATTGGTTTTGTCACCATGCAACATTGGGATCATCACCAACTCACTACTCTTTGTTCAGTCAGTTAACTGAAGACTAGTTGACTAGTTAACTCAGCTAGGTGGCAATTCACTCTTGTAACTACCTGAGAGACTAGACTAGGTGGAAGTTTACTCTTGTAACTATTGGTGTGTGTCCAGATCAATCTAGACCACCACTATGGCTCATTAGTTACTCATGTATCCTATATCTATTGTAAATTATTCACTCTTTGGGTGTGGAATACGGTTAATGAGAATTATTCCAATCTTTCTATCTTGCTTCTTCTTTTTCAATTTCTCTCTACAAATGTGTGTAGTATTTTCTAGCTAGATCTATTATGTGCAGGTTCAACACATTTACATGGGTGAGATAATATATCAGTCATAGATCTTATGTAGGACCCATTGGTTTACCATAGAAAAGGCTGATAAGTGGGAAATAATGGTCACGCAAGTTATAGGTTTCGACGTGATCGAAACCATTGATTTTCGAGGTCTGAAGACCGTCGGATCTGAGAGTTACCCATCAGATTTCATCATCGAAAAATTTTGGTTGGGGAGGGACCTAGAACTCATGAGGAGTAGAACCTTGATGGCGTTGAAGATAGGCCCAATGGATCAGATTCGTTGGTCTGAAAAGTCCAATGGACCAGGTGGCAGGAGCCACTCAAGATTTCAATCCAATCCCATATCGGATGGAATGAGTGGTAGGGAGCCACCTAGATGCGACGTGGAAGTGAGGTGGTTTATCCATTAGAAGCTATAAAACTTAGGGAGGTTGTAACTTTCAATCCAGAGCTCAGAATTGGGCATGATTATAGTCACTGGAAATCTCTTGGCAAGTAGAATCCATCTACGAGATTAAAATCCAGAGAAGGAAGAATTGGTTAAAGAGGAATTTTTAGCATCCCACCAATCTAAGTGAGAGTTAGGGGGTTGGGTGTGCTCTAGAGTGGTATCAGAGCAGATTTCAAACTTTAGGATTGAATGGATCAACGGGGACACTTGAATTTTTTTTAGGAAGTGTTTAATGTTTTCTGGTATGCACATTTTAGAATGTTGATATAATGTCTAATAATGATTGTTGTTTCACCACGTAGGACGTACTGAAAGGTAGGAATAGGTGAATGGTGTAGGAAAACATGGAAGACACCTCACATTTCATAAATGAGGAATTTGATGGATGGAGGGATAGAGAGACCCCTCCAAATTTGATGGCCATTGTTAGAATCATGAAGACAGATAATGAGAGGCTCATGAGGGCTCAGGCCAAGCAGGAAGAATTGAATGCAGTATTGTTGCAAAGCTTGTCTTAAATCTAGAATCAAGGCCCTAGTAATGCAGAGTTACCACAATTGGAGAGGTTGAAAACCCCTTCAAATGCCCAGAAATATGGATTGGTTCACAACGATGTGGGAAAGATTTTTTTCAAGAAGAGGCATCGGGATGCCAAGAAGGGTGGATCTAGTGGAAGCATTTCCATGGAGTCATCTAGAAGGAAGAATACTTCAGTAGAATTATCCAGCAGTGGCGCGAAGTCAAGTGTTCCTAATAAAAATAAGATAAGGAATTCTCAAAGTTCCTTAACTGAAGAATTCAAGAAGGATAAGCCACGGAGAAATTAAGAAGGGAGAAGAAATTGAGGCATGGTTGTTTGGTATGAAGAAGTATTTTCGGGTACACAATTACTTTGAGAATACCAAGGCAATGATTTCCTTTTTTAATTTGAATGGAGGATCTTCCATTTGGTGGGAATACCTCAAGGAAATTAAAGGATTGAAGGAAAGCAAACTAATTGGAAGAATTTTGAGAAACACTTTCAAAAGGCATACCTATTAGAAAATTATATGATGATAAAATCAAGGAATTCCATGAGCGTAAGGAGTGCTTGAAAAGAAGGACTAGGAGTTCTTATGCAAGAAGGGAAAGTGATTTGTTATGAATAATAGAATCTAAATGAGCATGAGTAGAAGTATGTTACCCATGACCTAGATCTTGCAACGATTGTACATGCACTAAATATATGGAAACATTACTTTCTCGGAATAAGGTTTGTTTTGATGGAAGACCACTATGGATTAAAGTATTTTTCTGACCAACCAAGGTTGAATGCTAGACAGGCCAGGTGGATGGCGTCGATCAATGAGTTTGATTTTTAAATTAGACACATTAAAGTAAAGGAAAACAAAGTGGTAGATGCACTCAACTAGAGTGTACATGTTATACACTTGGCAGTAGAAAGTGTGGGATAGTATGACATCAAGAAGAGGATTAAAACCCTCTTGCAAGAAGATGAGTTCTTCAATCAAGTAAAAGAAGGGCTACAACATGAACCCAAGGAGAGAAAATATGAAGGATATAATCTTGAGGTTGATAATCTATTGTTGTATAACAAGAGGTTGTGTAAAAACAAGTTGTATGTTCCTAATTCAACATATTTGCGACATCTGGTTGTGGATGAGTTCCACATAAGACCTTATGTAGGTCACCCTGGTTATAAAAACATGGTAACAACAATAATGCAATTGCATTATTGGCCTGGAATGAAGTAGGACATCGTCGAGAACATTAATAAATGTTTAGAGTGCCAACAAGTAAAATTTGAGAACACACATACTATAGGTATATTGCATCCTCTACATATTCCAGAGTGGAAATGGGAAATGATTTCCATGGATTTTATTATTGGTCTACCAAAGACGATGAAGAAACATGATGCAATCATGGTTGTAGTGGATAAGTTGAGCAAGGAAGCTCATTTTATTCCTAATAATTCCACTTTCAAGGCCATAGACATTTCTAATGTTTTTATAAAAGAAATTTTTAGATTGCATGGTCTGCCCAAGACCATAATCTCATAGAGATGCTAAGTTCACCTCAAGTTTTTGGAAAATCTTGTTTGCAGGATTGGGACTGTAGTTGACATTTAGCATATCCTACCATCCTCAAACTAATGGTCAAATCGAAAGAGTTAACAAAGTGTTAGAGGATATGTTAAGGATGCATGTTATGTACCAGCCCAAACAATGGGAAAATTATCTACCTTTGCTATAATTCACCTACAACAATAGTTATCGGGACTAATTGAATATGAGCATGTTTAAGGTTATGTATGGCAGTAAGTGTAGAGTTCCAATTAGTTGGGAAACTCTAGTGGATAGAATCATGCTTGGACCATAATTGATGAAAGAAATGGAACAAGCAATGGTTAAGATAAGGCGAAATATGAAGATAGCTCAAGACAGACAAAAGAGATATGTAGACAGCAAGAGAAATCATAGAGATTTCAAGGTGGGAGATCATGTGTATCTTTGGGTGAATCCCAAAAGAAGTTCTGTGAGAATGGTAATGTGTGATAAGTTGGCACCCCACTATTCTAGACCGTTTGAAGTCCTGGGGAGAATAGGACCAGTAGAATATAGACTTTATTTACCACCCACCGTTAGAGCTCGTAATGTATTCCATGTGTCTTTATTAAAGAAATATGTTCATGATCCTAATCAAGTTATTGATTGGACTATGATACAGGTGGAACTAGAAGGAGAATTCCATCCCGAACCTCAATGCATCCTAGACAAGATAGAAACAATGCTCTGAAACTGAGCCATAGTGTCAGTCAAGGTGCAGTGGAATCACTTTGGAGCAGATGAGGCTAGATGGGAGATGGAAGATTCCATGAGGATGGCATACCCATTTTTGTTTTATGTATAATTGCAAATACATGGTGTTTTAAACACTGAAGAAGGTGCTTATTTAAGGGGGAGGGGAATGTAACACCCTATTTCCCCCCATGATTGTAATTATTCCTAAGACTTCATATGATTATGTTACAAAGCTTATAATCTTGTTTTGATTAATGAAAACACCAGACAACTAACTGATAAGGGAGGAGCCTTGAGAGTACTAGCCACAATATCACATTTGGAATTGATTAAGTGGGTTGGTGAGGTGGAGATGAGATGTTTTAGTGAAGAAAACATGAAGCTTTCTTAGCAAGATAACTTTTGCTTGCAAACATGAGCTCACACCTACTAGCGTGCCGAAATAGGGAGGAAACCATGTGACCAATTATGGAGGTTAGATTAGTGGTTGAGGTAGTTAATAACTGCTGACATCTTGGTCTCTTGGAGAAGGCAAGGGTTGACTGAACGACCTAATGACTAGGACACCACAAATTACCCTTTCAGGGATTCAAACTTTAGAAAGTAGGTGGTGTCTGACAGAAGCCATGGGAGTCCAAAGGATTGGTGAGGAAGAGACCAAATGTGAAAAACATCACCCAAACAGATAGAAAAGAGAGAGAGGAAATTCCACACAAAAAAAAAATAGAAGAGAGAAATAAGTAAAGACAGAATATAGAACAGTTAGTCACCGAGAGTGGTATCAGAAGAATAGAGCACACAGAGAATAGATGAAAATACTCTGAGAAAGAGTATAGGAGCTACAATCTCGTAGATGAAGGGTGCAGTGAACATAGACGTTCACTAGCATAGATCAAGGAAAAGAAGAATTCAAAGAGGTTTCCTTAAAGAAAATAGGAAGCTTATCTAGTTTAATGATGATCACCCTGAAACAGAGAAGACTTGAATCCATACTGGAGAAATAAAGGGATGCAACTTGGTACTTACTGGACATAAACCAACACTGGTAAGGGGAGGTCTCCGAGGGACTGCATAGCAGAGAGGGGACTCCCTTGCATAGAGGAAAATCAGTTGATAAAATACTTGATAAACTTGTGGAAGCCCTTACCTCAGTGGGAAGGGGACAACTTCTACTATTGTCAACGAAGGAATGAGAGTAACTTTATTGGATCATATGAGTTGAAAGGACCAGTTGAATCATTCCCTTGTGATGTCATGGCTTGGAACAGGGGTGGAATACTGTAGGAAGGCACTCTAAAGTATGGCCTAAGGTCGGGAGGAAATGTGTCCTCTCTCGGTCAGTTGGTTGTGGACATTTCCTGGAACATGTAAGTATTCAATGTGATTTGTTGATGTGTGTTGATGGTGTAAACATCTATTTGATTGATTAACTAGGAAATGTGAATGTTTGTAATTAATGAGTTAAATTCCTAATTAAAATGGAATGTACTAGCAATGGTAATCACTTAATTTGTTATAGTCATGAAATTGAATAAGCAGGGGTATTTTGTATCCCTGGGGACCTTGTAGCTTGAGAGGAAAGCTTGCAATATATGGGCAAAACCTTCAGTTCAAGAGTGATTTGAATGCCCTGGTATATGAATTTCCTTGTGGGGACTTGAATACTTGGTATTCAAAGAGACAACTCCAATCCTTGAGAGGAAAGTTTGCAGGATATGGAAACAATCTTCATTTGGAAGATGCCAAATAGGCCTTAGAGTCTGGGAGGGACTTGTATGGGTAATAAAACCTCAAGACCCAAGAATATTACCCATTTTAAGTGGAAATATTACAATATATGCTAGGGATATACCTTCATTGAAGAAGGAATTCCCTAGATAGTCTCAGAGTGGTTTTTCGACTCTTGATGACTTGGTAAAATCCTTGAAGATTCCCTAAAATTGGTTGAGTACAAAAATTTTACTGTTGCCCAAAAGAAATCCCCGAGATGAATGGAGGAGGATCATCGTTGTCAATTCAACACGGAGAACAGATATCAACCATGCGTTAATGGGTGAGGTCGCATAAGTCTTAAACTGCGGATTTGAGAGAGAGAGGGGCCGATGAAAAAGAAAAACCGAGAGTCAGTGAGGGCCATAGATCGGGATTGTTCGTTGGGAAGTCGATTTGAGGAAGTGGTTGAGAGTTGGAGTGAGGATCTCTAATGACAACGATAGATTGATGATGAAAATGAAAGATCAAGGAATAATGAGAGTCGTCAATCAGTGCAAGTGTGAGATTAAATCTCAACCATAGATCACCATGGGGTTTGCCTATTTGAGGCAGGGAGGGAGAGTGACATCATGTTGACAAGGACGCTAGATAGGAATCCAATGTGCTCTAAAGTGAGTATGTGTCAATTTTTTATCAGTTGACGTGACTAGAGTGGCCCTGATGGGTGTGGAGGCCTTTGGGTATTCATCGTAAACCTTGACCCTTAGATCGATAGGCCGACGGATCTCAGTTGTTTGTCAAAGGATGTTGAGAAAAGGTCTATATTATAGACAAGATCATGTGTGGACAACAATGAAACCTCAATATTGAATGAGAATCATTGATCTATGAGTAGGAGAGATGAGATATCAATCATAGATTCATTGTAGGACCCACTGGTTCACCATAAGAAAGGTTGATAAGTGGATGATAATGGTCGTGCAAGTTAGAGGTTCCGACATGATCGGAGCCATTGACTTTCGAGGTCCAAAGACCGTCAAATTTGGGAGTTACCCATCAAAGTTCGTTGTCAGAATTTTTTGGTTGGGGAGGGAACTAGAATTCCTGAGTAGAACCTTGACGACGATGAATATAGGCCCAAGGGATCAGAGCCATTGGTATGAAAATCCCGATTGACCAGGTGGTAGAAGCCACACCATATTTCAATTCAGTGCCACGTCGGATGGCACAAGTGGTATGGAGTCATGTGGATGCCACGTGGCAATGAGGTGATTTATCCATTAGAAGCCAAAAAACTTAGGGAGGTTGTAACTTTCGATCTCGAGATCAAAATTGGGCATGTTTATAGTCGTTGGGAAGATATTTGTGAGAAAAATCCATCTATGAGATTAAAATACAAAGATGGAAGAATTAGTGAAAGAGGAATTTTTAACATCCCACCAACCTAAGTGAGAGTTAGGGGGTCGGGTGTGTTACACTTGACACATTCAGTAACAATGAATATGAGAGACACAATCGGATTGTGCTCTTCGCCTGCCGATCCAAATTTTTCCAATCTTCTAATGAATTTCTTGTAGGTGTAGTACCTAGATCCACCACAATCCATTGATCTTTGTCTACCAAAAAATCTTCCATATTGAGCTTCCAAAACTCAAAAGGTTTCCCATTAAACTTCTTGATCTTTATTTTCGAACTTCTCTCCATTTATTTTCACCTGAATAATCAATACCGCAGATATCACATTGTAACAAGGCTTATCACAAACCCGTACCAAACCCTTAGCCACAAATTCGTCCCCCTGAATCCAAAAACAGCTTTGGTACCAAGTGTATATTCTAACCTAGTACAATTAATTACTGCAAATAGATTATTAATAAAACAGAAAATATATAATTGCACACACACACATTACAAAGATATTTTACCTTGGAAACCCAAACCGAGAAAACCAACAACCTGTTTAGAGCTACACTTGTAATATTTTATTCATCATCTTCTTCATTTTTTATAATACAATATATATAGGATCTTGTGGCATCCAAACACCTAATCCATTGACACATATTAGTGAACAACCCTAATTCTATAAACGGGATTAGAAAACCATCAGTAAAAATGTGTGCCGAAAAACAGCCACATATGAAAACAACTACAAAAAAACAAATTTTAGGGGCTTCACCCACGATTCCCCNCCCCTCCCAAGGATCCCATATCAGTGTACATGGGAAAAATATTGCAAATAATATGAGGCATACCCAACAATTTACATAGTGGAATAATCATAATGAAACAACAGAACACTTATCTATTTATAAATATAATCCAATTGGTTGCATACAAAAGATGAACCTCCCAACCATAGGCATTGTTGTTCCAAATATCAATGATAGGCTACCCCCGAGATGAGGCTATGAGTCCACAAGTACATATATCCCCCCATCTATCCACTCTCCACACTCAACAACCCAAAACCCAAGTTCCAAACTTTAACAACAATTCCAATCCTCCAACTATCTTCCCCACAACCTGCACAACCCAAGGAATGTACCCCCTTCACTGATCTCAGTCCCTCGGGTCATACCATTCATTTATCAAGGCTTAAAGTGCACTCAGTTATGTAGGAATATCTCAGTTGGGGATTCTAGGAACTCTCGGTTTCTTTAGGAGTTCTTACATCATCCTTCACAAGGCTCCTGAGCCATTTATTCATCCAAAAAATGCACTACAATATTACAACCTTTTTTACAGGCAAACATGCCACATTTCTAGCATAAAACATATCCAAACAATGGTTTCCTTCAAGCACAACATGGTTGGTTCTCTTCCCAACACTAATCCCTTCCTTCGCTACCCAAAATCTACATACAAAAAACTGTCTCGATTCTGCATACCAATTTCCTTTCTTCTCCCTTGATTTATTGACTCTCACTCTTAATCAAATATGATAGTACTTCATCCCATGATCTCAAATAACTAAGGGATGTGACTCCTCACACCCACCCTCTTACATAAGTTTAATTATTTTCCTTGGGAACACTTAACAACAAAATAAAAGGTTTACACAATGATAATAATTCCAGGAATGTGGGTTGGATTAATACCCATAAATAAAATCCCCCTTGGTCCCCTCTCTCTTGTGGAATCATAGCCCCCCATAGTTTTGATCCTATAATATCACAACCAGAGATAATATTAATTCCCTTACCATATTAATCAATATGGGCTCTTTGCCTCAATCATATCGGCTCACCAACCTAATTCACATTTATACAATTATATTACAATTTGTGGGGATTAAAACCGGGGATGTTACATGATAGATCTTAAATCCTTCCTTTGACATGCTTCAATTGTGTGTTGTAGATCAATTCCTTCCAGATCCATCTCTTCTACTTCAAAGTTGTTGCAATCCTCTCCTTCTGCACCCATATCTGCATCATTCGTTTTCACTGGATCTGTGGGGTTTTCTATGGGCTTCTGGCCCTCGATCTCTTTTGATTTGTTTGAGGGATTTGATGGCCTCTGAAACATCAGGATATCCAGTTGGGTCTCTGAGGGGATGGAATTGATCGGGTATGTGGAATTGGATCCAAGGATTTCAAAGTTGTTTTTAGAAAGATTGGTCTTGACCTATCCTGATTGAGTTGGTTTCTTTCCTACTCTCTGCTTTCCCGCTACTTTGACAAAACCCTCCTCATGTTTCTCACTCTTTTCTTTAGTAGGCTTAAGGGGATTATTTAGCGGGAAATATCGAAAGAGATGCCCATGCTCATGGAATTTGCAACATCGAAAAGGAATATACTCGTAGTCCAGAGTTTGGATCCAATCCAAATCTTAGTAGCTGAGGAAGATGGACTTTGGAATGGGAACCAAAACATTCATGTATGCAGATGTGGGTGTAAGCAGTGTATCTAACTTGTTTTGTGGCCTTTGCGGTTTTGACAAAGGTTCCCAAAATATTTCCAATTTTTGCAAGGATTTCTTTGTCATAATATTCCTGAGGGAGGGAGTATAAATGGACCCAGACTGGGGTGTCAGAGAAATTTTCCTTATCTGGGTTAAATTTCTTTGTCCAGTAGCAGAGACCTAGGCCCGCCGAGAAAAAAAAAATAGTGCCCATTTTCAAAAACCCTTTCTTTATCCTCCTAATGGTGGAACATGGTAGTGAAGAAACCTTTTGATCCAATTTTGAGTTCAATATGACCTTTAGGCTTCCACCGGGACTTGATCCAAGCAACCAAATCCCATTTTGAAGGCCAAATTCCATAAATTTCACAATAATAGAACGATCCTTCATATATTGGACATAGCTACACAAATGTTCATAATGTATCTCATATTTGGGCATCTCAACAGCTTTCATAATGCATTGTCTTGACCTTCATTTTTTGGTTCCACTGGCAGGCTGCAACGGTTCTTCAGGAATCAAGTCGCAGGTTTTTTCAACAATCGCCTCAGTATTGGCCAGGGAGGGGTTGTTAGGGAGGCCGCTCGAAGCAACATGGATACCAATGCTACCAACTTCTATGTGAGGAAGGACATAGTTGAAGGAAGCCCTCTCCCCCACCCTACATGCCTCATCATAGGGCGTCTCTAGAAAAGGAGTAGCGTGGGTCGACTGAAAACCCTAGGCAATAGAAGGAATCATCTAAGTATATGTTGTAATTAATTATTAATTAAAATATAAATATGTTTTCTTATATTAAAATAAATATTGATGATGATGATGATGATGATTGTTACCATCCACCAAGACCAAGTTTGGTTATTGAATCTTTAAGAAAAATTATAAGAAATTAATTGGTTTTCTTTAACATTTTTTTTTTAATCAAAGAGATTGGAGAGAAACTTTCCTAAATTTTCATAATTTTGGTGACTTAATAAGTTATGAAAATAGTTAGTGTTACAAATATTTTGAAATTGTGAGATTTTATGTGGGTATATATAAGAAATTTTAAGATAACAAAATTACCTCTACCTTCTTAGTATAACAAAGATAACAAACTCTCACATCCCATAAATTTTTCATAATTTCCTACAAGACAATAAAAACATTATCTATATTCAATATTATAAGAATGTTACTAACTCAATCATCTAAAAATGTATGTATTTCTTAAAAAATTTCAAGCACGGAAATAAAATTATAATGCAAACTAAGTAATTCCTTTCCTTTTTTTGGAGGTTCGATAGACCTTTTTTTTAAGGATGTCATCATCATCACCATCGTCGTCATCACCATTGTCATTGCCATCATCATCCTAGGGAATTAAGGATGCCTAACTCATGGAATGAGGGACGCCTCACTCATGTTCCATAAATCTAGTGAATGCACTCATGCTTAAATCATCCTCGGAATTAAAAATATTGTTTAATTAAAAAAATCAATTCAACATAATATATAAATGTATTAATTAGATGTTAATTAAATCATTTTTTATTGTAATTTTTATAAGTTGAGTTTAAATATAAAATGTTTTTTTTTAAATCGAAATTGGGAAATATTATATTAAAAAGGTTGTCATGTAGTTAATAGCAAGTATTAAATAGTACTATATAAAGTTTCAAGCAAATTTGACAACTCTCACAAGTCGCATAAGAGAGTTTGTGAATATGTATAATTATTGCATCTTAGTTTCTCTTGTAGGTATATCGGTTGATAAAAATACCTAGTATTCTAATAACTTTAAAAAAACATAAAGACTATCGGAAGACAAGATGACTAGTTGTCTTCTTTTAACCTATATTAGGGGAAAGGGAAGATTGTTGATCAACATCCATGTCCTCTTTCATTTGGTGAATTGTCTCCTCCTCTTTGAAGTTGGCCTGAGCTAAGTTGATTGATGGCAGTTGGTTTGAGGTAGTGGAGAGAGAATCTTTGTGAATATTAAGAACCATATTCCTGAGCATGCTACACTCTACTTCGAGAACATCCAATTTATGTCTTTGTTGGACCAGAAGATTCATAATTGTTATACTTTGAGAAGCACATTAATGTTCGTTTTCATGGACCTTAGAGGTCACTGAAAATAGGGATGTTTTATTACTTTGAATAGTCTCATTGTGCCTTCAAAGAGTTATCTTAACCTCCTGCAAGTCCCTGTAGTCCATAAATTCTAAATCATCTAAAAATGAGACCCCACTCATATTTTTAACATCCTTGGTGATTCTTGTGATGATTGAAGCAAGTTTATTGTCTTTCGGAGTTGAATTCAAAACCATTTATTTGATGATGACACTTGAGTCTCCAATAATGATCAACAATTTTATGTTGGTGTCCTTTACGAGAAGGGGGCCCTGAAAAAGAGCATAAACCCCGTCCAAATTGTTTGTAGATATTCCTAATCCCCAAGCAAAAGTTGAATCCATTCTTCCCTTAAAATCAAATCCAATTCCCCACACCTGCCAACCATATATTTAAATATAAAATATTATTAATAAAAAATTATAAAAATTATAAAAAAAAAATTAATAATATTTATTTACATTTATGTATAACATCTCTAAGAAACATCTTGATATAAACTAATATTTTAATAATAAATAAATAAATTTAATACATATTAACAAATAAATTAATGTTTAACAATATTAATGATAACAACAAATTAAATATTTAACCATATAAATGGCAACATCCTCCGGAATGAAGGCCACCTAATTCATGGAATGAGGGACACCTCATTCATGTTCCTTTGTAAGAAGGAGCCCTCAAGAAGAGCATATACCCCGACTTGGTTGTGTAGATGTTCCCAATCCCAATGCAAAGGTTGATTACATTCTTCCCTTGAGATCAAATCTAATTCCCCATACCTACCAAATTTAAATATAAAATATTATTAATAAAAAATTAAGAAATTTATAAAAAAAAAAATAATAATGTTTCTTTACATTTATGTATAACAATTGCAGGCCCTAAAGAGGAATGACCAAAGTGGCCCTATTTCACCTTTTCCCTAAAGAGGAATGACCAAAGTGGCCCTATTTCACCTTTGTAAACTCATTGGCTATAAACTTGTAAAGTAGTTTGGTAAAGTCTTCCATGGAAAAATGCTCTTGGATTTGAACTTGTGACCTCTTAGGAGAAAACATATGTTCTTAACCATTAAGCCCAATCAGGCTATATATAATTGTATTAATATCTTTATCGTAATTTTTATAAAAATATTTGAGTTTTAATATAGAATATGTTTTTTTAATCATAATTGAGGTATATTATATTTAAAACTTTGTATTATAGCTAACCATCAAGGTACATATATTATTGATATAAAGTTTCAAGTAAAATTGACAACTCTTGCAAGTCACATAAAAGAGCGTGAATATTTATAATTATTACATCCTAGTTGTTCTTGCAGGTGAACTACTTGATAACAACACTTAGTATTCTAATAACTTTGAAAAACATAAAGATTGTCAAAAGACGTGATGACAAGTAACCTCTACTTAACCTACATTGGAGGAAAGGAAAATCTATTGATCAACATTCCTATCCTCTTTCTTCTAGTGAACTATTTCCTCCTCTTTGAAGTCAGCTTGAGACAAGTTGATTGACATTCATTGGTTTGTGGCAGTGGAGAGAGAATCTTTGTGAAGATTAAGAACCAAATTCCTGAGCATGATGTGCTCTACTTCAAGAACATCCAATTTTTTTCGTTGTTGGATTAGAAGATTCATGATTGTCACACTTTGAAAAGCACATTAATGTTTGTTTTCTTGGACCTTAGAGGATGTTATGTTACTTTTAATAGTCTCTTCGTGCCTTCAAAGATTTCTTCGAACCTCCTATAAGTCCATGTAGTCCATAAATTTTGAATCCACAACAAGAATAATTGTGGGTGACAAAGTCAAATGGGAGTTGAACTGACCAAGACTATTTCCAACACATAGGGTAGGTTCTAAACTTCACAAGCCAAGAAAAAAAATCACTAGGACACTGCACTTCCACAAATTTTTGTTACCTAAATTGAGAATTTCAAAAGATCCAATCCCAAACATAACTAGAATACTAGATTGAGAGCCAAAGAAGTGGACTCAAAAAGGGAATAGAGAAAGACATTGCACCAAAACCAAAACCCAAAACCAAGCCTCAAATATTGTAATGCAAATACGTTCCAACAACCAAAGAACTTCAGATATTAACCATTGAAAACACCCTTAAGCTACAACCCAAGGACTAGCATCCCAGTCCACCAGTGATAGAAACAAGTAAGTTCTTACCAAGTGAGCTTAGGTGTGATTGGGAATTCCAAAGCCGCATCAAAATCCAACCTAGGTTTGATCCATTTTCCCACCTCGCCAAGAACAATCCATAAAGAGGGAATCAAAAGGTTGGATGACAATTCATTCTTGCATGCAGCTAGGATGATGTCATGTCCTTGCAAGTCCCTTCCCCGCACTTAAAAATTGAAACGAGATTTGTTGAAAAATGTGTTGATTAATGAGAAGGCGATGCGGCTTATGATTCAAATGGCTTATAAACTCAGGGGATGTAACAAAAGTAATGCCCCCCATTTTTTGCCATGACCCCTTGCAAGATAAACATAACTTCATTGGTTAACCAATCGACCTGAGAATTGTGTTCTCTCAAAACATGATAGAATGAGACCCCTCTCATATTTTTAACTTCCTTGGTGATTCTTGTGATGATCGAAGCTAGCTTATTGTCTTTCATAGCTAAATTTAAAACCATTGATTTGATTATGGCACTTGAGTCTCCAATAAGGATCAATGATTTTATGTTGGTGTCCTTTCCGAGAAGGAGGCCCTGAAGAAGAGCATAAACCCCGAATTGGTTGTTTGTAGATGTTCATAATCCCTAGGAAAAGGTTGATTCGATTCTTCCCTCGAGATCAAATTAATCATGGCTTGGTCTCCCCTGGGAATGGTAATACAGTCAATGGCAACGAAATAGCGGTTTTGAGCAGCAGGAGTGGTCTGATATGGAAGAATTTGGCTCTTGTGAGGAGGAGGAGCAAGATGAGTGGCGAGATGCAGAAGAAGAAAGAATAATACAGTGATTTGAGTTGCTGCAGTTTTCCCGATTGCAGGGATTCCTCAAACCTCTCGGAATTGATCTCCAGGGGGTCTCGTTTGTTTGGACAGTTTTTATAAAACGGTGTTTAAGGGCATGTCTGAAATTCGTTCGGGTGATTCAGATCTGAGTTCTTCTGGCAGAGGAGTCGTTTGTATAGATCCTCATTGGTGATAACTTGATGCAAGTGCAGAAGAAATTGGATACAAATTTTTCATGCTCATATACAAGCTGCCTTCAAGCAAGCTCATGGAAACAAATTTGGTGTTTGCATTGAGAAAATCATACAAGTTATGAAGAATTTATGAACTTGCCTTTTTCTTAAATAAAAGTAGGCTTGTTTTTCATGGGATAATGCAAGCAATTTTTGGTGGATAATGCATGATAGTTTGATTCAGTGATCGTGTTGAAAAGGGAGCTTGAAGAATGTCTTTTTATCAAAAGCCATTAAAGGATCGTTATTCACCATTTCCTTGGTTGCTGGTGAGTTTGGATGTAGTATCTTGTGATTGCTTTGACAAATGGGCATTCTCTTGATAACCATGTTCATATTTGTTTAGCATACACTATGTTAACTTATTAGGTGTGAGTTTCAAAGTAAGTAAGTTATCTTTGGTTTTTATAAAAAGCTTGGGTTGTTGTGCAAATAAAGAGGTAAACTATTCTCCATACTTCTTTTTTTTGCATGTCTTTCCTTGATTTATGTCTAATGCTTTTGATGTGAAACATGTGTTTTCACTAGTAATTGAACTTATCTTCATGCATGTGTAAAGAGGTCTTAGTTGATTCATGTTTTAATACTCTTGTGAAGTTGTCTATGCTTGTAAGTTATATTCGTCATTCTTTGCTTCATTGGTTGTCTATGAAAATGAATGTAGTGGCATAGGGGCATCTTCTTAATTACCATTTCATGTTTTCTTATTATATATTGTGTTAATAAGATGGATTTAGTTTTGATTGTAGATGTAGCTTATTCTCCCCTTCTCTATACCTTCCTCGTGTTTCATATCAAATTTGGTTTTATTTAATGTGTGCTCCTAGATAGGATAGTGTATGATAGATAATTCTATAGATTAGATAGAAATGGATTAATTGCACATTGTATTTGCATCTTAGTTGCATCACATTTAGCACATTTAGAAACCATAAGGGAACAAGGTCTTAACCAGTAAAAAAACATAAAGAGAACCAATGGCAGTCAAGTCGTATCAAAAGGGTTTTCCATTTCAACAAAGGAAGGTCAAATTTGGCCCTTTTATGAAGTAAACCTACAAAGTTGGCATGGAATATTTGTCCATGTCAACACCCACCTAACCTACTACCCCACCAAGCTACATAACTTATCCTAAAACACTAAACAGGCCATTAAACATCTAGACCTCAAGAGACCATTTCACCATAATCCCAACAAAGAAGGTCTACCATGGAAGCCTAGAATGCATAAAATGCATGTTTGACCACTTTAATGCATTTTGGGCATCCATGGGAGACCTCCACTACTGTTATTATGGTTAAATGGTTATGTGAGATCTAAAATTTTAATGGTCTAGTTAGTGGCTACCTATCCCATTGTTGGAAGTGCATGGGATGGGGACACAACATTATGTTATCAAAACTCAGTTTCCATGTTGGACCAATCTACGCAAGTTTATGTGAAAGACGCAACATGATTCACAATTATGTGTAGTTGGTTGAAAGTGTTTGGACTTTTGGAAAGCTATAGAATATATCTAGGATAATTGAGCATACTTAGGTTCAAAATGATGCGAATGAATATGATTATATCTCTAAGTCCTCAAAGAAATAATAGGAAAATGCTAAATAACGAGTAATACTAAGTCTAAAGGGAATCGACGAGCACACTAAAATGTGATCTATGGAAAAGAAGAATTCACAATGTTTTAGCATCCACATACCTTAACGGAGGGTGTTTTGTCATGAATGGTTGAGGCTTCACCCATCTGAGAGAGATCAATGGCCCACATCTCTCATAGTGTTTTGCAAGCAATTTGGGTGGAGGAGTCCTATTTTGTCATGAACACCCGAGGTTTCACATGCTTAAACAAGATCAATAGACCACATCTTGCATTGAATTTTGTAAAAAGGATTGAGTGGAGGGATATTATTTTTCCATGAATGATTGAGGTATAACATGCTCGAGTGAGATTGATGGTCTAGGTGTCTCATAATATTTTTTCAACTCAATGAAATGGGAGGTACCTATTTTGTTGTGAACAACCAATATTCATTCTGTTAGGGACATGTACATGGCCTAAAATGAAACAATAAGGATTTATTCTCATAGTTTAAAATAAGAAAATTATGTCTAAGGAAGGGGGGTCCTACTACCTCGTCACCCTACAAAAGCATGTCATGTGGAGGGACCCAAGGGCACAATAAGCCCTAAGGCCACAAAGAGGTGCCTAGGAATTTCATGAAAAGGTCGTTGGAATTAACATGAACAACATGGCCTTTGACCTATGCAACATATAATAACCTAGAATATATGAGGCTAAGACTATTTAGGTGGATTTGGTCCACCAAAAAATGTGAAGGTACTAAAAAGGACTTCACACAACTAGTGAAAAAACAACATGTGATAATCGTGACCTGTAAAAGAAAAGGAAAATTGTTCAAATTTATGGGGATACGAATCAATAGAAAAATGCATAAAAGCAGTAGGGTTTAGTGTGAAATTGTTTGAAATTTCCCCTTGACCCCCATAGTGTTCCCCAAGAATTTGAAAACCCCCTTAAGAAATTTTGTTCGGTTAACAATGGAAAATGGAGAAGGGAATTGTGTTGTATTGCATTTTATTATCACAAGCAAGATAACAAAGACATAGAAGAATTACTATAATAATATTATTTCATTATTATTGTTGTGTAAGAGAATTGTTGTTGTTCACAATTCTTGTAGTTCAATCTAGGTATTAAAAGCTATAGCAACATTTTAGAAATCATAACAAGTAGTGATCCTTTGGAGCTTATGACTTTTAGCTCCAATATCATAATTAACCAAATTTATAGTTATCGGAATGATCTTTTTGAGGAAAACAAAATTAAGGATTCAATTCTTGGAAAGACCCTTCTTATTTATCAAAATAATTGAAAGAACAAGGACTTCATCTTGGTTGGAACTCGGAACAAGAAATTGTCATCTTGGAGGATGCACATAACCCTTATGAATTTGAAGAAGATGCCATGAGTGAAAATATGCAGGTAGGAAATGCAAAGACACAATCCAATGGATGTAAAAACTAAAAGACTCCTTGAGATATTGTATAGAATATGAGGAGCTTGAAGGTGGAAGTAGAGAATGAAAAGACAAATCAAAGCTCAAAAAGAGTATAACCATGCTTTAAAGTTTGATAGAGATATAGAGGTAAATGCATCATGGATAGAATTCAAATAATGTTGGAGGAAAGCAAGAATGTCTCAAGAATTCATTCTCACACAATGTCTCGTAGTGCAAGAAGAACCTCTTAGATGGGACCTACAAAAAATCTCCATTGGAATATTATGTTTTTGTGAGTCTTATACTAAATATGAAGACTCATTAAGTAATCCATAGTCTTCTCCTAACAACCACGGGAGAAATATGTCTCTCAAATATAAATTGCAAGGAGAATTATTGAAGACAAAGCCACCTACATTTGATAGTGAAGTTAAGTCTAGACAAGAAGTCGGGGCTTGGCTTCTTGGGATAAAAAAATATTTCCAAGTTTATGGCTATTTTGGAAACATGAAGGCCACAATTGCTATATGAATTTAACCAGAAGAGCTTCTATTTGCATGGATTACCTTCGACAAGTGAAGAAGATCAATGAAAGGAAGATTGTATGGAATCATTTCATGAAATACTTTCTACCTCTTCAA
Organism: Picea engelmannii; assembly: GCA_009831015.1. Taxonomy (NCBI): domain Eukaryota; kingdom Viridiplantae; phylum Streptophyta; class Pinopsida; order Pinales; family Pinaceae; genus Picea; species Picea engelmannii. The sequence goes on from ML777115.1 coordinate 65,140, forward strand.
TTGTTGTTATGAAGGTAAAGTCCAATAATTCCACAAACTAAAATTGGGACAAATGAACATTGATATTTATATAACCAAATTCTTGGAATTATTGAGTTATTCCAAAAATATATATGAGACAAGAAGGTAAAAATCCAATGTATCTTAAGTGGACTGCCTTAATTCTAAAGGGACGTAATTGAATTTGATGAACCTTGGACACTTGAATATGCAATTTGAAAGGCTAAGTATCATTGTGAGTAGAACAAAAGGAGGCTAGATTTCCAAAAAGACATGGAAGGGTAAGAAAAGAGAGAATATTGACCAAAGGAAGAAATGGTTCAAACCTCCTCACCTTACAAACGAACCAAGGACCTAGTGAAATCAATCAACTCAAAGTAGGACTCAGTCAATTGAGATTTTAGGAAATAGGCCAAGGCATCTTATTCGGTGTTGGGGATGTGGAGAAGACCGCATGCATAGGCATTTCGCTCGTTAGAAGGACAAATCCAAGAATGTTCACAACATCTAGAGGCCACTACTATTAATGATTTGGCATGGATAATTCCTTGGATTCATGTTGTAATTGAAGACCACTAGGTAAATCACCAATCAATAGTGGTTGAAGTTGAAGGTAAAATTGCCAAGTAATCCATTTCCATTTTAATTGATATGGTATCTAGTCACAGTTATGTTACTCCTAAAGTTATTGAAACTTGTGCTCTTAAGAAATGAAAGCACAATAAGTCATGGCTAGTTCAGCTAGCCACTATGACCAATTGAAAGGTTAGTGAAATGGTGGAGAACTATCCATTAGAGTTGAATAGAATATTTTCATAAAAAAAACTTGAATATTTTCCCACTTGATTCTTATGATGTCCGATTGGTTGCAACCACACTGAATTAAACTCGACCTATAACAAGTCTTTTAATTGCATTGATGAAGATGGAAACACAAGGGTGGTGAGAGGCATTCCAAATGAATTTTCTATTAGGCAAATTTTAGCCTTACAACTAAAGAAATGTTTTAGAAAATGATGCTAGTTATTTGCAACCCACATATTGGAATTAGGTGAAGACAATGGTCCAAAACTTGAAAATTATTTTAAATTGTGAGAATTCGATGATGTATTTATGGGTCAAGTGCTAAAACTTCCTCCAAAGAGGCACATTGATTTATCAATTGATATTGCACCTAGAGTGACATCAATGTCCAAAACTACTTATAGGAGGAGTATCTCAGTTTGGAGATGAAAATTCAAATGCAAGGGTTGTTGGAAAAGGGATACTTGGCCAAGTGTGTCTCCACAGGGAGCACTTGTCTTATTTGTGAAGAAGAAAGATTGAACCCTCTGGTTGTTGATTCAAATTAGATAATTATACTATTTTTCATCTACCTCGATGCTTTAAAAGTGGAAAAAAATAGAGGAATCATCTTTCAAGGTCATTTTAACGGTAGGTCCTAGTTTGGAAAATTGGGGCTTGAAACCTTCCAGAGCCATTTTGAGGCATAAAACAATATTTTGTTGGGTCAAAACTTTATCAGCTTTAGGTTAGACCTCTTGGCATTGACCTATACTTATATACCTTTCCAATGGTGCAAACATTGTGTCAATGGAGATCGTATGCAAAGTGTATGCCTCCCGCAAGTTGACTTACCATGTTGACCACCATGTTACAAGAGGATCCCACGTCATCGCTTGTTACTCATGCATATGGGGATAGCCACATGTGGACTTTCAAGAAGATTCTATAAGGTCCAAAAACATATCACAATTGAGGGTTGAGGAAGTCAAAACCCTACCCCTATATGGCTATCGGAATATGTTATATATCGAGTCTCTAGGAGGAGAAGGTTCCATTCTTTTAATTGTATCTTGTTCCATAGCTGAGAAAAACATCTAAAAGTGGTATTTTGTGAGCATAACAAAGGAGGAGGATGATTCTATAGCATTCGTTTAGGCCACAGTGCTAAAAGGTAACTCCATAGTGAGTTTGCATGCCTTTGTATGTTCATTTTATAACTGAAGCAAAGAGATCAGAGCATAGGCCTCACTTTCTAGCTAGGTTTTCTCCTGTATTGGGTTTCCTAGGTCAAATATTATGTTCATTTGTGTGGATGGTGTGTATTTGTTCATGTTTTTCCATTTTTGTATTTTAGTTATTTCTTAAATTCGAGCCATAAGCTAGAGATAATAAATCTAGGATCTAAGGAAACAAACCACATAAATCTAATATTTCATAATATTATAAGATGTGTTGTGACGAACTGTTCTAGTGGAATATCCACAACAGTTTACATATCAGTTGTGCATTGACTACAAGCAACTAAATAAAGTCGCAGTGAATAACAAGTAGTCATTACCTTGAATTGATGGCTTGTTTGACCAAATATGAGGGCAAAGGTATTCTCAAAGATTGAATTGAGATCAAGATATCATCAAGTCCAGATTAAGAAAGAAGACATCCATGAGATAACTTTTAGAATGAGCTATGGCCATTATGAATTTGAGGTGGTGCCATTTGGTCTCTCAAGTGCACCAGCTACATTCACATGCCTCATGAATAATGTTCTCATTGAGTAATTGGACAAGTTTGTTCTTGTTTTTTTCTAGATGATATACTAATTTATTCTATGAATGAAGAAGAACATGAGAACCTCTTGAGGATGTTTTTGCAAGTATTAAGAGAACATGAGTTGTATGAAAAACTAAGCAAGTGTGACTTGTATCATAAGCAAATTCATTATTTGGGTCACAATATTTCTAAGGAAGGAGTCTCAATTGATCAAGAAAATATTAAAGCCATAATGAATTGTCCCACTCCAAGGAATGTAACAAATGTGAGATACTACATGGGATTTGTTGGATATTATCAAAGATTTATTAAAGGATTTTCCATAATTGCATACCCAATTACTTCTTAGTAAAAGAAAGGGAATAAGTTTAAATGGTCCTACAAATGTGAGTAAAGATTTCAATTATTGAAAACACTTCTCACAAGTGCCTTAATTATCTTATATAGATTTCAGTTTTAGGTGGCTTGTCTTTTTGGATAGCTTTGAACAGTTTGATATAATTCTTAAAAAAGTGCCCCAATTCTCAAAATTCCAAACCTAAACAATATGTGTTTATGTGAAATGATACATGCATTGAAGGAAATGTTGGATTTATCATGTAAGATAACTGTGTAGTATGCTATGATTCATATAAATTTAAAGAACATGTGAAATATATGTAGTATAGTTATCTATGAGAAAATCTATGATAACTATGTAGCATTGGTTTTCTAGTGATGCATGATTGCTTCTAATTGAATGCATTGTATAACAACTTTGTTGTTATTCTTTGTGGGTAGTTTTCCTTTGGTTACAACATATTTTCTATTCATTAAAGGTTGATGATTTGTACCTCAAGACTCAATTTATGTTAAACTCATATTTTGTGTTCTCAAATTTCATGTTTCCTCATTTTATTTTTTAGAAATATGTTGTGGGTATCAGTATGCTTTTGGATGGGTTTGCATATCAATGTGATTTTTTTATTGATTATATTTTGGTTTATTATCTCTTTAATAAATTTCTAGGCTTGGATTAACTTTTCCTTCTTCCTCAGATTTGTATGATTTGCATTTTCATATCTTCTTTGTGTTCAAGCATGTTGATCTTTTGGCACAACTAAGTGAAGCTAAGAAAATCTTATAAATGTTTATTATAAAAGGAGAGACTTGGAAACTAAAGAGCCTCTTGATGCATACTTGGCATGTGAAACAATGATGGAAGAAAATATGTTTTGATACACCAATGCCCAAGTAATCCCAGAGCTTAAGCACTAGTCATGAGTCTTTTGTCTTAGAGGTTCCATTCCACTCACATTAATGACAGTCGAGCTCTGATATAGGTGGAAACCATCCATCTAGAGTCAAAATTTAAAGAGACACTCTTATTAGATAGACATGCATATTCGATACTTGAAAATATGAACCATCCCTATTTCCTCCAAAAGCTACAAATTCCCCCCATTAACCCAATGCTTACATCAAAATAAAATAAAAGAAAAGGGAAATGAGAAAGGAAGATTTTTCTATTTTAGGGGAATGTACCTATCTCCATCAGGGCTATGAATGCTCAATGGAAATGTAGCAAGGCCGATGGTGCCAAGGTGGCTCTTTCGGGGCTATGGGCAGTCACTGGCAAAGGAGAAACACTATGAGGTTTGATGATATATCCTAGGGAAATTCTTTAAAATCCTCTCATCTACAAAATTTGGAGATTATGTAATCTGTAAATTGTCGTGGATATTCCACCGGAATGGTTCCTTACAACAGATCTGATAAATCAAACTGAAATCTACACTATGAAGGTTAAATTCCTTTAGATTCCAAAATATTTAGTTACTGATTTTGTATTTATGCGTGAATAGATAAAATGTGGAAAATAGAGAACAAAAAATACAATCACACACCATCCACAAATAACAAAAATATTTTCTCTGGGAAACCCTTACAGGGGAAAACCCAACTAGAAGGTTAAGTTGTTATGCTCTCTTTTACCTGGTATGGAAATAATGCAAGTACAAAGGAGAAGGCATTCTCTATGTAGTTACCTAATATATGTGGCATATTAGGATGTTGCAAAACATTAACCCCCTCTATTATGCTCTCTAATTTTCCCACTTCCATTTTTTCTACTATGTTATGGAACAAAATACAATAACAGAGAATGGAACCCCTTCTCATCCTAGTGGCTCGGTACTTAATATAGCCCGATAGTCATCTAGGGTTAGGGTTTTGACTTCCTCAACCTTCAATTGTGATAAATCTTTGGAAATTCTAGATTCTTATTGAAATTCCTCACATGGATATCCCCATATGCATGAGTAATGGGGGTTGGTGTGGCATCCTCTCATACCATGCTGGTAAACATGATAGGTCAACTTGCGAGAGGCATAATTTTTGCATACATGCTTTGATTGAAACATGATTTGCACCGTTGGAAAGGTCTTGGAGTGTGTAAAACCATCAAGGGGGTGTGCAGAAGTTTTGAACACTAGAATCCCAAAAAACATCATTTAATGCCTCAAAATGGCTCTAAAAGGTTATGAATACCAATTTTCCAAATTGGACACTGCCACTAAAATGACCCTGCAAATTGATTCCTCCAATTTTTCCACTCTAAAAGCATCGATATAGATGAAAAATAATATAATGATCAATTTTGGATCATTATGGCTTCCACCTATAGTACTAAGTTGAGTTTTTAAACAATTTAATCTCAT
>ML777115.1:70494-104709 GCA_009831015.1 Picea engelmannii
GGTGATTCAGATCTGAGTTCTTCTGGCAGAGGAGTCGTTTGTATAGATCCTCATTGGTGATAACTTGATGCAAGTGCAGAAGAAATTGGATACAAATTTTTCATGCTCATATACAAGCTGCCTTCAAGCAAGCTCATGGAAACAAATTTGGTGTTTGCATTGAGAAAATCATACAAGTTATGAAGAATTTATGAACTTGCCTTTTTCTTAAATAAAAGTAGGCTTGTTTTTCATGGGATAATGCAAGCAATTTTTGGTGGATAATGCATGATAGTTTGATTCAGTGATCGTGTTGAAAAGGGAGCTTGAAGAATGTCTTTTTATCAAAAGCCATTAAAGGATCGTTATTCACCATTTCCTTGGTTGCTGGTGAGTTTGGATGTAGTATCTTGTGATTGCTTTGACAAATGGGCATTCTCTTGATAACCATGTTCATATTTGTTTAGCATACACTATGTTAACTTATTAGGTGTGAGTTTCAAAGTAAGTAAGTTATCTTTGGTTTTTATAAAAAGCTTGGGTTGTTGTGCAAATAAAGAGGTAAACTATTCTCCATACTTCTTTTTTTTGCATGTCTTTCCTTGATTTATGTCTAATGCTTTTGATGTGAAACATGTGTTTTCACTAGTAATTGAACTTATCTTCATGCATGTGTAAAGAGGTCTTAGTTGATTCATGTTTTAATACTCTTGTGAAGTTGTCTATGCTTGTAAGTTATATTCGTCATTCTTTGCTTCATTGGTTGTCTATGAAAATGAATGTAGTGGCATAGGGGCATCTTCTTAATTACCATTTCATGTTTTCTTATTATATATTGTGTTAATAAGATGGATTTAGTTTTGATTGTAGATGTAGCTTATTCTCCCCTTCTCTATACCTTCCTCGTGTTTCATATCAAATTTGGTTTTATTTAATGTGTGCTCCTAGATAGGATAGTGTATGATAGATAATTCTATAGATTAGATAGAAATGGATTAATTGCACATTGTATTTGCATCTTAGTTGCATCACATTTAGCACATTTAGAAACCATAAGGGAACAAGGTCTTAACCAGTAAAAAAACATAAAGAGAACCAATGGCAGTCAAGTCGTATCAAAAGGGTTTTCCATTTCAACAAAGGAAGGTCAAATTTGGCCCTTTTATGAAGTAAACCTACAAAGTTGGCATGGAATATTTGTCCATGTCAACACCCACCTAACCTACTACCCCACCAAGCTACATAACTTATCCTAAAACACTAAACAGGCCATTAAACATCTAGACCTCAAGAGACCATTTCACCATAATCCCAACAAAGAAGGTCTACCATGGAAGCCTAGAATGCATAAAATGCATGTTTGACCACTTTAATGCATTTTGGGCATCCATGGGAGACCTCCACTACTGTTATTATGGTTAAATGGTTATGTGAGATCTAAAATTTTAATGGTCTAGTTAGTGGCTACCTATCCCATTGTTGGAAGTGCATGGGATGGGGACACAACATTATGTTATCAAAACTCAGTTTCCATGTTGGACCAATCTACGCAAGTTTATGTGAAAGACGCAACATGATTCACAATTATGTGTAGTTGGTTGAAAGTGTTTGGACTTTTGGAAAGCTATAGAATATATCTAGGATAATTGAGCATACTTAGGTTCAAAATGATGCGAATGAATATGATTATATCTCTAAGTCCTCAAAGAAATAATAGGAAAATGCTAAATAACGAGTAATACTAAGTCTAAAGGGAATCGACGAGCACACTAAAATGTGATCTATGGAAAAGAAGAATTCACAATGTTTTAGCATCCACATACCTTAACGGAGGGTGTTTTGTCATGAATGGTTGAGGCTTCACCCATCTGAGAGAGATCAATGGCCCACATCTCTCATAGTGTTTTGCAAGCAATTTGGGTGGAGGAGTCCTATTTTGTCATGAACACCCGAGGTTTCACATGCTTAAACAAGATCAATAGACCACATCTTGCATTGAATTTTGTAAAAAGGATTGAGTGGAGGGATATTATTTTTCCATGAATGATTGAGGTATAACATGCTCGAGTGAGATTGATGGTCTAGGTGTCTCATAATATTTTTTCAACTCAATGAAATGGGAGGTACCTATTTTGTTGTGAACAACCAATATTCATTCTGTTAGGGACATGTACATGGCCTAAAATGAAACAATAAGGATTTATTCTCATAGTTTAAAATAAGAAAATTATGTCTAAGGAAGGGGGGTCCTACTACCTCGTCACCCTACAAAAGCATGTCATGTGGAGGGACCCAAGGGCACAATAAGCCCTAAGGCCACAAAGAGGTGCCTAGGAATTTCATGAAAAGGTCGTTGGAATTAACATGAACAACATGGCCTTTGACCTATGCAACATATAATAACCTAGAATATATGAGGCTAAGACTATTTAGGTGGATTTGGTCCACCAAAAAATGTGAAGGTACTAAAAAGGACTTCACACAACTAGTGAAAAAACAACATGTGATAATCGTGACCTGTAAAAGAAAAGGAAAATTGTTCAAATTTATGGGGATACGAATCAATAGAAAAATGCATAAAAGCAGTAGGGTTTAGTGTGAAATTGTTTGAAATTTCCCCTTGACCCCCATAGTGTTCCCCAAGAATTTGAAAACCCCCTTAAGAAATTTTGTTCGGTTAACAATGGAAAATGGAGAAGGGAATTGTGTTGTATTGCATTTTATTATCACAAGCAAGATAACAAAGACATAGAAGAATTACTATAATAATATTATTTCATTATTATTGTTGTGTAAGAGAATTGTTGTTGTTCACAATTCTTGTAGTTCAATCTAGGTATTAAAAGCTATAGCAACATTTTAGAAATCATAACAAGTAGTGATCCTTTGGAGCTTATGACTTTTAGCTCCAATATCATAATTAACCAAATTTATAGTTATCGGAATGATCTTTTTGAGGAAAACAAAATTAAGGATTCAATTCTTGGAAAGACCCTTCTTATTTATCAAAATAATTGAAAGAACAAGGACTTCATCTTGGTTGGAACTCGGAACAAGAAATTGTCATCTTGGAGGATGCACATAACCCTTATGAATTTGAAGAAGATGCCATGAGTGAAAATATGCAGGTAGGAAATGCAAAGACACAATCCAATGGATGTAAAAACTAAAAGACTCCTTGAGATATTGTATAGAATATGAGGAGCTTGAAGGTGGAAGTAGAGAATGAAAAGACAAATCAAAGCTCAAAAAGAGTATAACCATGCTTTAAAGTTTGATAGAGATATAGAGGTAAATGCATCATGGATAGAATTCAAATAATGTTGGAGGAAAGCAAGAATGTCTCAAGAATTCATTCTCACACAATGTCTCGTAGTGCAAGAAGAACCTCTTAGATGGGACCTACAAAAAATCTCCATTGGAATATTATGTTTTTGTGAGTCTTATACTAAATATGAAGACTCATTAAGTAATCCATAGTCTTCTCCTAACAACCACGGGAGAAATATGTCTCTCAAATATAAATTGCAAGGAGAATTATTGAAGACAAAGCCACCTACATTTGATAGTGAAGTTAAGTCTAGACAAGAAGTCGGGGCTTGGCTTCTTGGGATAAAAAAATATTTCCAAGTTTATGGCTATTTTGGAAACATGAAGGCCACAATTGCTATATGAATTTAACCAGAAGAGCTTCTATTTGCATGGATTACCTTCGACAAGTGAAGAAGATCAATGAAAGGAAGATTGTATGGAATCATTTCATGAAATACTTTCTACCTCTTCAATTGTTGTTATGAAGGTAAAGTCCAATAATTCCACAAACTAAAATTGGGACAAATGAACATTGATATTTATATAACCAAATTCTTGGAATTATTGAGTTATTCCAAAAATATATATGAGACAAGAAGGTAAAAATCCAATGTATCTTAAGTGGACTGCCTTAATTCTAAAGGGACGTAATTGAATTTGATGAACCTTGGACACTTGAATATGCAATTTGAAAGGCTAAGTATCATTGTGAGTAGAACAAAAGGAGGCTAGATTTCCAAAAAGACATGGAAGGGTAAGAAAAGAGAGAATATTGACCAAAGGAAGAAATGGTTCAAACCTCCTCACCTTACAAACGAACCAAGGACCTAGTGAAATCAATCAACTCAAAGTAGGACTCAGTCAATTGAGATTTTAGGAAATAGGCCAAGGCATCTTATTCGGTGTTGGGGATGTGGAGAAGACCGCATGCATAGGCATTTCGCTCGTTAGAAGGACAAATCCAAGAATGTTCACAACATCTAGAGGCCACTACTATTAATGATTTGGCATGGATAATTCCTTGGATTCATGTTGTAATTGAAGACCACTAGGTAAATCACCAATCAATAGTGGTTGAAGTTGAAGGTAAAATTGCCAAGTAATCCATTTCCATTTTAATTGATATGGTATCTAGTCACAGTTATGTTACTCCTAAAGTTATTGAAACTTGTGCTCTTAAGAAATGAAAGCACAATAAGTCATGGCTAGTTCAGCTAGCCACTATGACCAATTGAAAGGTTAGTGAAATGGTGGAGAACTATCCATTAGAGTTGAATAGAATATTTTCATAAAAAAAACTTGAATATTTTCCCACTTGATTCTTATGATGTCCGATTGGTTGCAACCACACTGAATTAAACTCGACCTATAACAAGTCTTTTAATTGCATTGATGAAGATGGAAACACAAGGGTGGTGAGAGGCATTCCAAATGAATTTTCTATTAGGCAAATTTTAGCCTTACAACTAAAGAAATGTTTTAGAAAATGATGCTAGTTATTTGCAACCCACATATTGGAATTAGGTGAAGACAATGGTCCAAAACTTGAAAATTATTTTAAATTGTGAGAATTCGATGATGTATTTATGGGTCAAGTGCTAAAACTTCCTCCAAAGAGGCACATTGATTTATCAATTGATATTGCACCTAGAGTGACATCAATGTCCAAAACTACTTATAGGAGGAGTATCTCAGTTTGGAGATGAAAATTCAAATGCAAGGGTTGTTGGAAAAGGGATACTTGGCCAAGTGTGTCTCCACAGGGAGCACTTGTCTTATTTGTGAAGAAGAAAGATTGAACCCTCTGGTTGTTGATTCAAATTAGATAATTATACTATTTTTCATCTACCTCGATGCTTTAAAAGTGGAAAAAAATAGAGGAATCATCTTTCAAGGTCATTTTAACGGTAGGTCCTAGTTTGGAAAATTGGGGCTTGAAACCTTCCAGAGCCATTTTGAGGCATAAAACAATATTTTGTTGGGTCAAAACTTTATCAGCTTTAGGTTAGACCTCTTGGCATTGACCTATACTTATATACCTTTCCAATGGTGCAAACATTGTGTCAATGGAGATCGTATGCAAAGTGTATGCCTCCCGCAAGTTGACTTACCATGTTGACCACCATGTTACAAGAGGATCCCACGTCATCGCTTGTTACTCATGCATATGGGGATAGCCACATGTGGACTTTCAAGAAGATTCTATAAGGTCCAAAAACATATCACAATTGAGGGTTGAGGAAGTCAAAACCCTACCCCTATATGGCTATCGGAATATGTTATATATCGAGTCTCTAGGAGGAGAAGGTTCCATTCTTTTAATTGTATCTTGTTCCATAGCTGAGAAAAACATCTAAAAGTGGTATTTTGTGAGCATAACAAAGGAGGAGGATGATTCTATAGCATTCGTTTAGGCCACAGTGCTAAAAGGTAACTCCATAGTGAGTTTGCATGCCTTTGTATGTTCATTTTATAACTGAAGCAAAGAGATCAGAGCATAGGCCTCACTTTCTAGCTAGGTTTTCTCCTGTATTGGGTTTCCTAGGTCAAATATTATGTTCATTTGTGTGGATGGTGTGTATTTGTTCATGTTTTTCCATTTTTGTATTTTAGTTATTTCTTAAATTCGAGCCATAAGCTAGAGATAATAAATCTAGGATCTAAGGAAACAAACCACATAAATCTAATATTTCATAATATTATAAGATGTGTTGTGACGAACTGTTCTAGTGGAATATCCACAACAGTTTACATATCAGTTGTGCATTGACTACAAGCAACTAAATAAAGTCGCAGTGAATAACAAGTAGTCATTACCTTGAATTGATGGCTTGTTTGACCAAATATGAGGGCAAAGGTATTCTCAAAGATTGAATTGAGATCAAGATATCATCAAGTCCAGATTAAGAAAGAAGACATCCATGAGATAACTTTTAGAATGAGCTATGGCCATTATGAATTTGAGGTGGTGCCATTTGGTCTCTCAAGTGCACCAGCTACATTCACATGCCTCATGAATAATGTTCTCATTGAGTAATTGGACAAGTTTGTTCTTGTTTTTTTCTAGATGATATACTAATTTATTCTATGAATGAAGAAGAACATGAGAACCTCTTGAGGATGTTTTTGCAAGTATTAAGAGAACATGAGTTGTATGAAAAACTAAGCAAGTGTGACTTGTATCATAAGCAAATTCATTATTTGGGTCACAATATTTCTAAGGAAGGAGTCTCAATTGATCAAGAAAATATTAAAGCCATAATGAATTGTCCCACTCCAAGGAATGTAACAAATGTGAGATACTACATGGGATTTGTTGGATATTATCAAAGATTTATTAAAGGATTTTCCATAATTGCATACCCAATTACTTCTTAGTAAAAGAAAGGGAATAAGTTTAAATGGTCCTACAAATGTGAGTAAAGATTTCAATTATTGAAAACACTTCTCACAAGTGCCTTAATTATCTTATATAGATTTCAGTTTTAGGTGGCTTGTCTTTTTGGATAGCTTTGAACAGTTTGATATAATTCTTAAAAAAGTGCCCCAATTCTCAAAATTCCAAACCTAAACAATATGTGTTTATGTGAAATGATACATGCATTGAAGGAAATGTTGGATTTATCATGTAAGATAACTGTGTAGTATGCTATGATTCATATAAATTTAAAGAACATGTGAAATATATGTAGTATAGTTATCTATGAGAAAATCTATGATAACTATGTAGCATTGGTTTTCTAGTGATGCATGATTGCTTCTAATTGAATGCATTGTATAACAACTTTGTTGTTATTCTTTGTGGGTAGTTTTCCTTTGGTTACAACATATTTTCTATTCATTAAAGGTTGATGATTTGTACCTCAAGACTCAATTTATGTTAAACTCATATTTTGTGTTCTCAAATTTCATGTTTCCTCATTTTATTTTTTAGAAATATGTTGTGGGTATCAGTATGCTTTTGGATGGGTTTGCATATCAATGTGATTTTTTTATTGATTATATTTTGGTTTATTATCTCTTTAATAAATTTCTAGGCTTGGATTAACTTTTCCTTCTTCCTCAGATTTGTATGATTTGCATTTTCATATCTTCTTTGTGTTCAAGCATGTTGATCTTTTGGCACAACTAAGTGAAGCTAAGAAAATCTTATAAATGTTTATTATAAAAGGAGAGACTTGGAAACTAAAGAGCCTCTTGATGCATACTTGGCATGTGAAACAATGATGGAAGAAAATATGTTTTGATACACCAATGCCCAAGTAATCCCAGAGCTTAAGCACTAGTCATGAGTCTTTTGTCTTAGAGGTTCCATTCCACTCACATTAATGACAGTCGAGCTCTGATATAGGTGGAAACCATCCATCTAGAGTCAAAATTTAAAGAGACACTCTTATTAGATAGACATGCATATTCGATACTTGAAAATATGAACCATCCCTATTTCCTCCAAAAGCTACAAATTCCCCCCATTAACCCAATGCTTACATCAAAATAAAATAAAAGAAAAGGGAAATGAGAAAGGAAGATTTTTCTATTTTAGGGGAATGTACCTATCTCCATCAGGGCTATGAATGCTCAATGGAAATGTAGCAAGGCCGATGGTGCCAAGGTGGCTCTTTCGGGGCTATGGGCAGTCACTGGCAAAGGAGAAACACTATGAGGTTTGATGATATATCCTAGGGAAATTCTTTAAAATCCTCTCATCTACAAAATTTGGAGATTATGTAATCTGTAAATTGTCGTGGATATTCCACCGGAATGGTTCCTTACAACAGATCTGATAAATCAAACTGAAATCTACACTATGAAGGTTAAATTCCTTTAGATTCCAAAATATTTAGTTACTGATTTTGTATTTATGCGTGAATAGATAAAATGTGGAAAATAGAGAACAAAAAATACAATCACACACCATCCACAAATAACAAAAATATTTTCTCTGGGAAACCCTTACAGGGGAAAACCCAACTAGAAGGTTAAGTTGTTATGCTCTCTTTTACCTGGTATGGAAATAATGCAAGTACAAAGGAGAAGGCATTCTCTATGTAGTTACCTAATATATGTGGCATATTAGGATGTTGCAAAACATTAACCCCCTCTATTATGCTCTCTAATTTTCCCACTTCCATTTTTTCTACTATGTTATGGAACAAAATACAATAACAGAGAATGGAACCCCTTCTCATCCTAGTGGCTCGGTACTTAATATAGCCCGATAGTCATCTAGGGTTAGGGTTTTGACTTCCTCAACCTTCAATTGTGATAAATCTTTGGAAATTCTAGATTCTTATTGAAATTCCTCACATGGATATCCCCATATGCATGAGTAATGGGGGTTGGTGTGGCATCCTCTCATACCATGCTGGTAAACATGATAGGTCAACTTGCGAGAGGCATAATTTTTGCATACATGCTTTGATTGAAACATGATTTGCACCGTTGGAAAGGTCTTGGAGTGTGTAAAACCATCAAGGGGGTGTGCAGAAGTTTTGAACACTAGAATCCCAAAAAACATCATTTAATGCCTCAAAATGGCTCTAAAAGGTTATGAATACCAATTTTCCAAATTGGACACTGCCACTAAAATGACCCTGCAAATTGATTCCTCCAATTTTTCCACTCTAAAAGCATCGATATAGATGAAAAATAATATAATGATCAATTTTGGATCATTATGGCTTCCACCTATAGTACTAAGTTGAGTTTTTAAACAATTTAATCTCATCAATATTACCTTTAATTCAATTGGTAAATGACTCAAGTTGGGGAAGAGGGTTATTTCAAACTTGGTATTTAAACAGAACTTTATGGACCTAATGTTAAAGATAAGGTGATCCTAAAGGTAAATGGTTGATTTTCTCTTAGAATTCTCAAGTCAATAATAGTTCATTTGCATATCTTCATGGCTTTGCTTGGTGTGTCACCAATTGTTGAGGACCCCCTTGCTGGGGTAAGAAAAAGGTATAAATATTCTCCTTGTTACTTTGGTTTATGATATATTCTTTGTTGATTTTTCTATTAGTTTGAAGTAATTATGGAAGAAAATGATTAAAAAGATTTTGAAAATAATATTAAATGATATTATATATTTTCTAAACTTTGGTTTGAATTTATTTGATTTTATGTAGAAATGGACAATTGTTGTTAATTGAGGATAATCAAGAAGATCATGAAGATGCACAGACCATTGAAGATTAAAGAAGTCAGGCACAAAACGGTTCAAAGGAATATTGATTTTTGTCTTGCAATCTTCATAAATAGTAAAAGCAATCCTGAGGATCTCTCGATCCTAGGGATAGCTTAATTCACTTGTCTTATTGTAATATATAAAAAAGATTGAACGTTAGAGAGTATATACCAGAATTCCGATCTCTCTATCGTTGATACTCTGTACAACAACCCGATTGTAAATGACTGATCAGTTATGGAATTAATGGAAGCTTCAAGTGTTTTGACCATTTCCTTGTACTAAGTGTTTTATAATAGTATCTTCTAAAGACTGTGGGCCCAGTCGACAGGAGCTACTGTCTTATATGTAATTTTATCAATTATGTGATAATTCTGTGATTTGATATTTCCTTAAACAGTTAGAATAGATCCATTAATGTGTTGTTTCTATTATGAATTAATTGTGTTATTACATTCGCGGAGAGTAAATGTTCTATTTGGATATTATCGATTGTTGTTATGTTACCGATTGTTGTCAATTTATCGCTTGTGGATTCTTTTCATTAAGTTTGCATTTATTGTTCTTTTCATTAAGTTTGCATTTGTTGTTCCTTTCATTAAGTTTAAATTTGGTTTTCCTTTCATTAAGTTTGCATTTGTTGTTCCTTCGTAAATCTCAATAGATCGTTGTTCTTTTCAAATAGGTTAATCAATTATTGTTCTTTGAGAGATGGATTCATTAGCGTTTTTGTGGATTAATTTGTTGTTTCCTAGATAAATGAATGAGTTTAGTAATTAGTTGATGTTTTGTTTCATGGTGTGTTATTGCTCAGAATATATTTTCTGTTGATTGAGTTATTAGTCTCAGAGTTTGTAGTTAATGTGTGAAGAACTTGATTATTACAGTAATTTCGATAAACCCATATTTGTTGTAATTGAACTATCTACATGATTTAAACCTCTACAACTTATCTACATAGATTTTGCTGACAATCTTGAGAGAAAAGATGAATCCTCGGTTGATAAAATTAATGTCATACTAAGGTTGTTTTTAGGACATCTTTAAAGCCCAACATTTTGGCAACGTTTCTGGGGATATTTTCAAGGATAGTATAGGTTGTGTCTCTAAAAGGATGAGGCATTAAAAATGGAAGGTAAGAACCTGCACGGGAAATAAGTAAAATGCTTGTGCCAATGGCTACCTTCATTTGATGCATAGAGGTTACATATGTGCATAGAAGTTGTGTCGGTGTGTATGACTAAGAAGAAAGAACCTGAAAAACAAAAACCCTTACCAAAAACTATAAAATCCCAGGGCTTGGTGGCCCCTGGAAGGAGCACTTATATAGATGAAATTATCCGAAAGGTTGAATATCAAGCCTCGTTTGGACCTCAAAAAGGTTCTACCTGAGTCATTCAAGCAACAAATTTTGGAATATTGGTTGTTGTCATTGATGTAAACCCTAGTCATTAGTTTTGGACAACAATATTGATGAAGGTATCTGGACATGAAGGACAGTGCACATGCAGAGACAACACCCATGGATCGATAGTATACATCATGTTGTTTCTGGTGGTAGGTGTAACTTCATGTGGATCCTCATGGTTGAGGAGAAATGAATTTTTGAAGATGACAAAGTGAATTGAAGAAGGAAGTACAGGTTGGCCTTGAAGATAATTAAAGAAAAGAATTACAAAATAAGAAAGTGTCAGGTCGGCCCTAATGTTAAAAGGAAGTGACATAAAGAGTAAAAATACTTATCATTATACATTCATTCTACATACAAGTCAAATTTCAGAGGAAATATAAAGTAAAGAAGGCCGGATTTCAAGGGAAGATGAAGTCTTTTGGTGATGTGTTCTAAGGTATGTTATTTACAGGTCATCTTAACATTTTCACTATAATTTTTTTTACAGAATGATTCATATGGTGAAATTGATATGGTATTGAGAAGACATATCCAGGTACCTTTGGTAAAAATTTCAGCTCTTTATCCGCTATAGTTTTGGAGATACACTATGTGGAAGATAGGGTTTTTGACTAGTCCTGAAGCTAGTCATAAACAGGTGTTCCGGGTAAAAAAGCCATAACTTCTTCATAGAGAATCCAAATGAAGTGAGACCAATTTCATTGGAAATATTACAAGCTTTAGTTTCTTGTGTGCTATTTTTAGAATCTGATGTTAAATATTGAGTGTGTGGCATTCTGTACAAGTTCACTCTCCTGAATAAACCAAAATTGAATAAGGTCTACCATTCTCTCTATAACTTCTTTTTGGAGAGGATTCAAGGAGTGAAACTTGGAGGAGTTTCAAAGAATAAATTGATTAATATTATCTATAGGATAATATTACTCCAATAATTGAAGAATTTCAGAAGTTGAAGAAGTCTCACGAAGCATTATTAGGTTCTATGTGATGGTTGGTTGATGGTGATGATTTAATGTAAAGTCTTATTATCTCTCATATATTATTGGGTGGAAGGAAGGGGAAAGGATGGAGAGGTCAATCCTCTCTTAATATTTGAGGATTGTATCTTCCTCTTGGAGGTTTATCCCTCCATTTATATTTGGAAGTTGGAGCTACCTTTGGAAGTCATTCCTTCCCTTGAACAATAACTATTGATTATTGCTCATATATTGTGCATGGTGTATTGTGGTGTATTGGCTTAACTCTTATACTATTGTTCATTTCTCATTGGATATAATTGAATGGTTTAAGTATAAGTTGAAAAAAAAAAAAAAATTGTACTTGATATTGATTCACCCCCCTCTCAGTATCAACAATTGGTATCAGAGCGGGTTACCTTCAGTGAAGGAAGATTCTAAGTAGAAATGGAAGACAACATTCCAAATGGGATTCCACCATTTGATGGAAGCAATTTTGAATATTGGAGTAATAGAATGGAAACTTACTTGAAAGCTCTTGTTTCAGATGTTTGGTTCTCAGTTGCTTTAGGTACAATGCTTTGAAGAAACCAAAGACTACAGCTCAGAAGGAAGAAAAAAGGAACAACAAATTGGCAATAGATACCATCCTGGATGGATTGACAGATTAAATGAAATCCAAGGTGGGATCATGTGCATCAGAAAAAGAGCTTTGGGACAAGCTACAAGACCTTTATGCAAGGGAAGAAGCAGAAGAAGAAGAAGAAGTTGAAGCAAATTACAACATTTGAGACTTCAAAGAAGTAAATAGAGGTCAGTTCTTTTGCTTTAATTGTGGAGTAGGACATGCTGAATTCGAATGTCCTCATCCAAGGATTGAAAGAGATGACACCGAAGAATAAAACTCCAATGAAGAAGAAGAAAATCATGAAGTGGAAATGATTCAACAAAAAGATGAGAATCTTAAAAAATTGAAGCATGTTGAGATTGAAAATAGCAAGCTCAAAGACATGCATAGAAAACTAAGAAGTGAATTGGGTAGTTGTGAAAAGACAGTTGTAAGCTTGAAGAAACAATTAGAATACTTTGAGAAACTAAGAGAAGAATAGAAGAAGTAGAGAATGTCCAAATGATGAAGAAAGAAGAAGATTGTGAGAAACTTGAACAAGAAGTTTTCTCATTGAGGAAGAGATTAAGAAACTCTCAAGTGCCAAAATACTTAACACATATTGGATGCATGGGTGAAACTTCATACAAAGAAGATGAAAATACCAACAAGAAGGTTGAAGAAAGAGCTACATAGATAGTTGATGAGAAGTGGACCAGGATACCAGAAAGAAGGAATGATTACAAAAGAGATGAATATACAAGAAGACCTCCTACCTTCATAAATCAAAGAAGATTCAATCGGTATGAAGGAAACTACAGAAGAGTAGATCATGAACCCAGATGAACTACATCACAAAGGTCACTTACTCCCAGGTATCAAAATTTCTTTCTTGGTCATTGTTATACTTGCAAAAAATTTGGACATAAGGCAATTAATTGCAGAATCAATGAAAGGAACAAGTATTCAAGAAACATGAATGGTGTAAATAGAAGATATGGAAATAATCATGGATTTGTCAACATAAGTTATAATTCATTTTCCCCATTGATGTACAAAAATATTGTATGCTACAAATGTAATTATCTTGGTCACAAAGCACGAAATTGCAGATATATGAATGAAGATGTCCCTATGCCAACCACAATATGGAGAAGGAAAGATATTCCAAACAATGAAGATTGTCGAATAGCATTGACCACTAAAGAATATAAATAAGAAGATGAATGGTACATAGATAGTGGATGTTCTTCACACATGACCGGGGATCAAGACAAATTCATCAGCTTGAAGAGAAAGGGTGGAAATGTTGCATTTGGAGATGACTCATCTGCCAAAATAATTGGAAAAGGTGTAGTAGAGCTTGGAAGCAAAAATGTAAAAGAAAATAATTTCCTATTGGTTGAAGACTTGAAGCATAATCTACTCGGTGTTAGTAAAATGTGTGATCAAGGATATACTCTCACGTTTGACTCACAAAGATGCAAAATCAAAGAAAAAGGTTCAGGAAGATTGGTTGCAACTGCAACAAGAAGACCAAGTAACATATACATCCTAAATTCATGAAAAATATCCAAGGAAGAAAGAGACCATAAAAATGAAGTGTTATTAAGTGCTATATGTTCAGGGGGAGAAACCCCAAAGAAGAGGGTTTCCTTTTGCCATTAAACTCAGGGGGAGCAGCCCTACCGTTTGCCATTGATGTCAAAGGGGGAGGGAAATTGGGATCATGATGACATGGGGAGAATTAGTGTTGTCATCAATGACAAAGGGGGAGATTTTTGGAAGATTGGTTGTTGTCATTAATGTCAACCCTAGTCATTGGTTTTGGACCGCAAGATTGATGAAGGTATTTGGACATGAAGGACAGTGCACATGTAGACACAACACCCATGGATGGATAGTTTACATCATTTTGTTTCTGGTGGTAGGTTGCATGTCACATGGATCCTCGTGGTTGAGGAGAAATAAATTTTTGAATATGACAAAGTGAATTGAAAGAGGAAGTACAGGTCGGTCGTGAAGATAATTAAAGAAAAGAATTACAAAATAAGAAAGTGTAAGGTCAGCCCAAATGTTAAAAGGAAGTGACATAAAGGGTATAAATACATATCATTATGCATTCATTTTACATACAAGTTGAATTTCAGAGGAAATCTAAAGTAAAGAAGGCCGGATTTCAAGGGAGGATGAAGTCTTTTGGTGATGTGTTCTAAGGTATGTTATTTACAAGTCATCTTAACATTTTCGATATAACTTTTTTTATAGAATGATTCAGATGGTTAAATTGATATGGTATTGATAAGACGTATCTAGGTACTTGTGGTAAAAAATTTAGCTCTTTATTCACTATAATTTTGGAGATACATTATGTGGAAGATAAGGTTTTTGACTAGTGCTGAAGCTAGTCATAAACAGGCATCCCGAGTAAAATAGTCATAAATTCTTCATAGAGAATCCAAATGAAGTAAGACCAATTTAATTAGAAAGAGTATGGGCTTTAGTTTCTTGTGTGCGAGTTTCAGAATCTGATGTTAAATATTGAGCGTGTGGAATTCTGTACAAGTTTGCTCTCCTGAATAAACCAAAATTGAATAAGATCTACCATTCTCTCTATAAATTATTTTTGGGGAGGATTCAAGGAGTGAAACTTGGAGGAGTTTCAAAGAATACATTGAGTAATATTATCTATAGGATCAAAGTATTCCAATAATTTCAGAATTTCAGAATTTGAAGAAGTCTCAGGAAGCATTATTAGGTTATATGTGATGGTTGGTTGATGGTGATGATTTTATGTAAAGTTTTATTATCTCTCATATAATCTTGGGTGGAAGGAAGGGGAAAGGATGGAGAGGTCAACCCTATCTTGATATTTGAGGATTGTATCTTCCTCTTGGAGGTTTATTCCTCCCTTTATATTTGGAATTTTGAGCTACCTTTGGAAGTCATTACTTCCCTTGAACAATAACTATTGATTATTTCTCATATATTATGCATGGTGTATTGTGGTGTATTGGTGTAACTCTTATACTATTGTTCATTGCTCATTGGATATAATTGAAAGGTTTAAGTATAAGTTGATTTTTTTTTTTAAATGTACTTGATATTGATTCACCGCCCTCTCAGTATCAATAGAAAATTCACCAACTGTAGGTCACGTTGAGGTTCATAGCGGAATTGAAGGAAATGAACAGAGTTTCCAAAGTACACACACTCCACCTTTCAGTCCTTTAGGTGAGGGAAATTCTTGTAATTTGAGAGAAGGAGACAGGGAGACCAGTGGAGTTGTTGAGGCAAACCCACATGAACTTGGATCTCCTGTGATTCTGGCAAGAGAAGGAACACCTGAAATCCTAGGCATAGGTAGCGTGGAAAAACCTCCTAAGGGACCAAGTAATCATCCACCCTGAGTAGAACACCTAGAAAAAGAGATCCCTGAGGGTTATTGGCACATTTTTTACCAAATGTCATAGAAAAATCAACAACGACACCAGACCCAGACTACCACTTTGGAATATCCTATAGTTGATCTGGTTGCTAATGCCCCAATGAAAGCTATTCCACTACAGAATCTTCCAACCTTCAATCGATTGATCTCAGAGGACCCTGACACGTTCTTATTTGAATTTGATGTCCTGTGTAGAGGCTATGACTATACCTTTGCACCCCAAAAACTAAATCTATTTACTTCCACTTTGAAAGGAGCAACTTTACAATGGTTTATGGGACTAGGGGGAGGAACTATAAATTCATGGGACGAGATGAAACAAGCCTTCCTTACAAACTACCAAGACTATTGTAGAACCGGGGATTTTAAAGATGAAATCTTTAAAATGGTTGCAAAAGAAAATGAAAAACTAGAAGAATATGTTGAAAGATTTCAATATAACCTGCAGAGATCACCTTACGGTACACTACCAGGTAAGGTACTTAAAGCCACTCTAATAAAAGGTATGAAGGATGAATGGATAGAGATGTTAAATTTGATGGGAAAAGGAAATATTTATCAAGAAACGTATGACGAAATTGTCCAATTGTGTATCAAGTGTTCACATGGTAATACATGAACCAGATCGGGAATACGAGGTCCTATCACCAGAAGTAGCAACATCACTAGTGGGAGTGTCACCCGAGAAGAAATTGGTAATCTTTTGAAAAAATTTAAAACTGACATTTTGGGTACTCTAACTATGCAATTGGATGTTCTACAGGCTAAACAGAGACTTGCAGAAGTAGAATATTCATTGGCTATATTTTTTCTACGATGTAGAAAGAAACATAGCCCATGGGAATGTCCCCTGGACATGGTTCGAAACTGCATTATTTGTGCCAAAGATCATGCGAAGGAACAATGTCCATCACTTCCAGGACTAAATGTCATCTTTAAAGAAGCATAAGAAGAAATGGAACCAGTATATCTGATGGCTCAGTGTCACCAATGGTAGGCTCGTCCCCCAGGTACCTTACAAGATCCTTCTTCCTTCTTTCCTGGACAATATAATGAGCAGCATAATCTTGAAAATAAATGGCAGGGCCAACCATTTGTTAACCCCACCTGGAAGTCCCAACAATATCCTATTGTACCTTGGAAAAATCAACCAGTCCCCACCCATGCTTGGCCTAACCTACAGTACTCTACCCCGTTTTTGTAGAATTCAAATAATAGTCCCTATCCTTCATAATGGACTAGCACAGCTTCCCAAGCTCCCGATTGGACTCAAAACTGGCAGCGCCTCATGGGACTGACTAATCAACCTGTGGGAATGGTCCCTCAAGCTCCACTTCAATTTCCCCAAAATCCCCAACCTCAAGTACGCCCCCAACTACCAACTCAACCCAACCCGAATCCTAATAACAGACCAGTCCAACTCGTGCAAATTGTCGAGAATTTGGAAGGTGAAACGAACTTTGTAGGATGCAACGAACTTTGGTTAAGTTCAGGGCATGTAATTTCTCCTGAGGAAATTAACAGTCACCAAGAATAGGAGAATGAGAAAGATAGACAACCAACAATAAATCCATCAATTGTGGTTATAACAGAAGAAGCAGAACAGGGGGAAAACACAGTCGAGCATCCAAATCCTGATAAAAATGTAATTTCTTCTCCCCTGTTCGTTGAAAGGCTAATGATATCTAAACCAGTTGTATATCCAAACTTTGACATCGTCGGGGAACTAAAAAATTTATGTGTTAAAATCCCACTCCTACAATCTATACAAGATATTCCTATTTATGTGAAAACAATTAAATAATTATGTGGGAATAATCCCGGAAGAAAAACTAAGAATCCGTCAACTGTTCATGTGGTAGGAGCCTTGTCTTATCTTATTTTAGGCAAACAGGAGCCAGTCAAGTATGCAAACCTAGGAAATCATGTGGTAATAGTTCAGATACAGGGTTGCTCTTTCCCAAATACACTGGTGGATTTGGGAGTAGCCATCAATATTCTAACCACTGAGACTTGTAACGTCCTGGGTATCACCTCCTACGAACCAACTTCAACTTTGTTAGAATTGGCTGACAGATCGGTGGTTAAACCAGAAGTCACATTATAATACATAGCAATCTCAGTCGAATCTTGGGAATACCCAGCTAATTTGCTCGTTATTAACCCAAGAAGTAGACTAGATGGACACTCGTTAATATTAGGGCGATTGTGGCTAGCAATAGCAGATTCATACATAGGATGTTGCACAAGCAACATGGCGATTTCTAGAGGAGGTTCTATAAAGAACCTTATCTTGTATCCTCTAGCTAAAACAAGTCTTCATGTCATACACCAGTAGTTGCAACCACCAAGATATCTGGAAGAAAACATATGACCTCCTCTCACACTAGAAGAAGTTGTTAGGCTCAAAAACCAACTAGTAGATGATGTGATCAACAACTTCATTAACAGCCCAAATGTTATAGGTAACCCAACATGTCAAATGTTAAAAGTTTCTTTAGACAATGAAGCGCAGGGAGATCCTTTGGAAGAATTTATTGATCAACACATCCCCACTACTACTGTCCATAATAGCATTTCAATTGAAATTGCACCAGGAAGGTTTCTAAATATTAACTCAAATCTGAGTGATAAACAACATCAAAAAATAATCCAGATCCTTTCTAAATACCAATAGGTTTTTGCTTGGGAGTATTTCAACATGAAGGGAATTGATCCCCAACTATGTACACACCATATCTATATCAAAAAAGATACTTGACCGATCTGACAGCCCCAACGAATATTAAACCCTCATCTCAGGGACATTGTCAAAGAAGAATTACATAAACTATTGGATGTAGATTTCATATATCCTATTTCAGACAGCCAGTGAGTCTCCCCACTGGTAATCGTCCCTAAAAAGAATGGTAAGTCATGAATCTGTGTGGACTACAGAGAACTCAATAAATCTACCCAGAAGGACCATTTTCCCCTACCTTTTATAGATCAGGTCCTTGATACTTTAGCAAGGAAGCAATTTTTCTCTTTCCTAGATGGCTTTAGTGGTTATAATCAGATTCAGATTGCTCCAGAAGACCAAGATAAAACTATATTTACATTTCCTTGGGGTACCTTCGAATATCGAGTATTTCCCTTTGGGTTATGTAATGCTCTAGCTACATTCTAGAGAGCTATTTTAAGCATATTTTCTGATTTAATTAATGAAGGACTCAAAGTTTACATGGATGATTTTACCCCTTGTGGCACTGACTTTGATCAAGATTTAAGCAATATGGAGAAGGTGTTGGAACGATCCATTGCTACTAGGCTATGTTTGAGTCATGAGAAATTTCATATGATGATGATTGAAGGTCTAGTACTAGGACACTATGTTTCTGCAGATGGAATCAAGGTATACCCAACAAAGATAGAGGTAATCCTTAAATTGCCTACACCTCGTACACAGACCGAGGTATGTAGTTTCCTTGGTTGCGCAGAATATTATCGCAGATTCATATAAAAAAATTCAAGAATAGTTGCACCTTTACATGCTTTAACTGGTAATGTGGAATTTCAGTGATCTCATAAGTGTGATGTTGCATTTGCAGAGCTTAAAAGGTTAATTTCAACAGCACCAGTGCTGAGAGGATGAAACTGGAAGTTACCATTTCACATCTCTTCATATGCATTGGATGTCGCTATAGGCGTCGTACTTGGAAAGTAAGAAGACAAGAAGCCTTATGTTATTTACTTTATTAGCAAAAACCTTACCCCTGCCAAATTAAATTACACAGTAACAAAAAAAGAATTTTCGGTTGTTATACATGCTATTAATAAATGTCAACATTACATAACAGGTTATCAAGTGTTTTTGTATATTGATCACTCTACCATTAGACATTTATCCAATAAACCAATTACTAATGGACGGGTTACTCGGTGGCATTTGTTGTTGCAGGAATTCAACATCACCATTAAGGATCGACTGAGAAGAGAAAATCTTGTTGCATATTTTTTGTCTTGTATACCCAAGACAGATAACTCTTTGACAGTTGAAGACCAATTTCCAAATGAACATTTGTTCGTTGTAAATATTAAGATGCCTTGGTATGATGATGTGGCAAATTATATGGCAGCTGGGAAAATGCCAGTGCACCTTTTATCAAGAGAAAGTAAATTAATTTTTCAGCATAGTGCACGGTTCACCTGGATTGGTGGATATATTTTTCACACAGGGTTTGATCTTCATATCCGAAGATGTATCAGAGAGGATGAAATTCATGATGTCTTGTAGGCGTGTCATGATTAGTCCTATGGGGGACACTTTTCAGACAGCAGGACTTGGCATAAGGTTTTACAGATGGGTTATTATTGGCCCTCGATATTTAAAGATGCAAAGAAGTATGTCCAGGCCTGTGATAGTTGTCAGAGGATGGGTCGACCAAGCCAAGATGATGAAATTCCCCTGCAACCACAAGTGGTGGAGGAACCTTTCGAGAGATGGGCACTGAATTTGTTGGACCCTTTAACCCAAAATCAAACCAAAAATCCTATATACTAGTTGCAACAGATTATATGACCAAGTGGGTAGAAGAGTCGCCTTGTCAAACACAACTGAGGAAGCAGTCATTAAATTTATTTTTGAACTATTTATACGTTATGGATTACCTAGGGAAGTAATCACAGACGGAGGGTTGCAATATACAGCACATAAAATCTCGGCCACTCTGTGGAATTATCACATTAAACATAGGGTCACCTCCCCATACCACCCCCAAGAAAATGGACAAGTGGAAAGTACCAATAAAGTCTTGGAGGCAATCTCTATGAAAACAGTATCGACGAACCATCAAAATTGGGCAGCCAATATTATGGGCCTATTACACAACATGGTGTAACACTACTAGATACTCTCCTTATCACCTAGTATTTGGAAAAGTGTCAATCTTTCCAATTGAATTTGAGATCAAGACTCTAAAAATGGCCTAGGAAATTGGACTAGATCTTACAGAAGCACACACACAGTGCTTACAGTATATCAATGAGTTATATGAATCATAATTTTTTTCCCTTCAGTGCACAGTTGTTATTCAGCAACAAAGATCTAGGTGGCATGACAAGCATATCAAGAAGAAATCATTCCAGAAAGGTGATTGGGTGCTTCTTTATGATTCCAGATTTTAGGATTTTCCTAGGAAGTTGCAAACAAGGTGGCTGGGGTCGTATGAAATCAAGGAAGTCCATGATAATGGCATTGTCACTTTAGTTACCATCGACGGGTCTGGTTCTCATTTTCTGGTAAATGGACATCGGCTACAACTCTACCATCAACTGCTTTCAAAAGAGTCATTTTGCCAAGAAGTAAGCAATGGTCCTACTGTTCAGATTTTAGCTAGCTGGGAAGGTAACCCAGCAGCTTCAGCTCCATGAACTTATTATTTTTTTCCAGCACTGTACATACTGTATATATTTTTCTTTGAAGATTTGATTGAGTTTTCAAGTTTTTACTTTCTAGGTAAGTCACTAGAAAGGGTGTAAATTATGATTGTAATGAAAATATAATTAGCACTCATTTATGTTCTTTATTTATAATTGTTACATATCTTTCAAATTCAAACTCCAAATTTCCCGTGTTTCACTTTGAAAACTCCATCGAATATAAACCTTGTTTTTATACAGGAGATGAATATGTCATGTTTCGCAGCAAAAGTCATATGAATGCACTAAAAAAGATGTGTGGTTGTGACTGTAGTAAATAGAAATGAATGCATGACACCATAAACCATCTAATATATTGTATCCCCCTGATCATTGAATAAACCTACCTATAAAATTAAATTCAAAAGTAACAGTTTTTGTTCCCTTTGTTGCGATTGTTGTTCCCTTTGAGGGTAATGTCGTTCATTCAAATGTGACAGCTGGTGTTCCCTTGGTTGCAATTGTTGTTCCCTTTGTGGGTAATGTCGTTCATTCAAACATAATAGTTGTTGTGCCCTTTGTTGTGATTGTTGTTCCCTTTGCAGGTATTGTCGTTCATTCAAACGTAACAACTGACATTCCCTTTGTTGCAATTGATGTTCCCTTTGCGGGTAATGTCGTTCATTTGAACGTGATAGTTGTTGTTCCTTTGGTTGCAATTGTTGTTCCCTTTGCGGGTAATGACATTCATTCTAAAGAAATAGTTGTTGTTCCCTTTGTGGTTTTTTTTGTTGTTATTCCTTTCCCTTGAAAGAAACGATTTTTGTTTCCACCAACAACACGTGTTGTTTTTATGACTACTCCTTATACGTTTAGCTATTCCTTTGGGTGTGAACTTCACTAACTAATTTTCAAAGGCATCACTTCTAATCATCATGGAAACGATTTCTTATTTTCTTTTTGAGGAATATATAGCATACCTTAGCAAATTGTTTATGGATAGATTCTTCCAAATTATCTTAATATTGTTCATGATCCATAACCACCATAATTAGTTTCTTTTCCCTATATATATACATATACTTGAATGATAATTTGCCTTCACATCATAATAAGGAATCTAAGGCACATTTTTACTTGGCATTCTTACACTTCTTATGCCATCCCACACTCTTAAGGAGAAGATGAGCCTCCCTTAATAAATCCTATATATATAATGATGAAAGAAAAAAAAAAATCATTTTCTCAAAAAGGATAGGGGGTCTCATCATGAGCCAACCTACCACGATCATAAGAGATTAACATAAGTGGCATTCCCACTATGGATACCACACCATGGAAATGGCCTTTGGAATTTAGGGTCAAATGACAAGAGGTCTCATCACGAGCCAGCTTGTTCACTTTGTTATGATCTAGTGAGTGGCATTGTTGTTATCTAGCTACCAAACCAGGATAGTGGCCTTTTTGGGAAAAGACTATTCAAATTATTTATTGAGGATACTGGCTCATATATGGGTTAAATTGAAACCCTATCAAGGCTATGGATGCATGTTGGCAGCAGTGGCTCTGCCTATGGTATTGAATTTTATCCTAATTCACCAAGTTTTAATTGTGCTCATAGATTTCCTTTCTTTAAAAAGAGGCTATCATTCTTGCTATATTCCACACCAGGGAGGATAACAAAATTATGACAAGTGGCATATTTATACAACTTGGAAATATTAGGACTATTCATAATTTCTTCCTTAACACTTTGGATATTGGTATTTGGGGATTTCACTTTCCACAAAAGATGTGATTATCGTTCATGATTAATATTAAGTAGCTTTGGAAATTATTAATGGTTGTTCTCCCAGTGGCGGCAGTGTCATAATCAATCCATCACTTGACTAATCGTCATTATTGCGTTCACACATACGATCGGTCGAGGTCGACCTTTCACTCATTGGGGGTGGACATTCTACATGATTATCGACAAGCCATAATGATTACAGATACTGGGAAATTACGTAATTTTTAATATATCATTGTTGTTATGTAATTTTTACCATTTCTAGTAACTTTATTTTACATGTTGGTCTAAGAAGTTTCACAGGTAGGAACAATAGTTGTGCTGATTTTCTTGCAGAAAATATGGGTGGCCGAATTTTTCATTGTGAGCCTACACTGTTGCGAGTGACTGATCAGGCTAGGGAAATTCTACATCGTTTAGGATGGACACAATATTTTAACAGACTGTAAGGATTTTATACAAATGTTTCACTAACATTCTTCCAAAATATACAGGGGAAAATCTCAATAATTCGGGGCATACAAATACCAGTCACTAACACCATCATAGTCGAGATTACAGGCTTTCCAAATGAAGTAACAAAATGGAGTGGTAAATAAACAACACTCCAGGAAGTTGTGGAATCCTTTGTAGAACCAGGGGAGGAATTTGACAAGAAAGGAAAAGGCCTCAACCCCACTACTCTTAGTGAATCGTAGAGGGAGCTAGCAGGCGTTGTGAAAATACACATTACATGCAACGGGCAATATGATGTGGTGATACCTCGTGACTTCAAGTTGTTGGTAGTGTTAAAACAACGGTTAGTAGTAAATCTTCCATTTTTTCAACAAAAAATTTTGCATGAGGTCGTTGGAAGAACTCAAAAAGCTAAAGACCATGCTAACGTAATCAGTCATCATGGTCTAGTAAAATTAATAGTAGTCAGGGCCTTAAATCATGCACAAATAATGTTGGGGGGGGGGGGGGATAATTGAGATCGATAGACCCTTGCAAATTGATCAACCAAAAGTTCCCCAGTCAGAAATCCACCCTAAAATTCCTCCACAAGAAATTGAGGTAGTCTAGCCAGAGGGAGATAGTGCTCAAACAGAAATACCAGCCACCTAGCCTGAAATTGAAACAGAACTTATTCAGTTGGAAAAAACTCAAAGTATGCAAGCAGAAACATCAAAAAAGAAAAGGAAAAGAACAACTTATGTTCCTAAAACCCCTTGTTTTAAAAGAAGAAAGGGTAGAAAGGAAAGACAACCTGAAATCACTCAGGAGACTATGCAAACAAAAGAGCCATCACATGAAAACCCTGTAGGGAAGCAGGATGATTATTTGGAAGATATGAAGAGGAAATGGCCCAATTGTTAGGAAATTTGGGAATGTTTCTTACTGAAGATACAGACGGCCCAGAGGAACCCCAAGCTCCAACCTCTCCTCCTTCAAAATGTGTCTTTGATCTTCCTGATATAGAGATGCCATCCTCTCCTATGAGGGAATATCCTAATGTAGCAGAACATCCAAAGCCTCAGTTTAAGGAGAGAAGTCCTTTAGAGAAACAAGAATGCCCAGAGGAAACATGGAATGAATTGCCAATTGATCAAGATGGGGAAGACCTTGAAATTCCCATTGGACATAAAGAAACAGCAGAAGAAGGCAATAACCGAATTGGAAAACTAGAACATGAGAATAAGGCATTGAGAAGGAAGGTCAAGAAAATAAAGGTATTAAAACAAAAAGTTGGTAGATTAAAGGAAAAAATTAGACAACTTAAGAAACAGCTAGAACAATCTGACAAATACCATAGGAAGAAGAAATCTAGGAGAGTTAGAATACAGGGGAGAAATCCACTTCCTAGAAGGGAAATTGATACTCACTCTGTTGAAACACAAACAGATTTGCATGCCCCCTTGGAATCAGCTGAAATAGAAACTCAGACAGATGCTCCAGTTATAGTAGAAATAGATGTTCAGACTAAAGAGGTGATTCATTCCTCTTAACAGGATGGCACTATCAGAAGATTGGAAGTAGAATTGGAACAATCCCAACAAACCTTAACCCAATGCCGAAATGAAATGGTGATAGTAACAGAGCATCAAAAAATTGTCAAACAACTATGAGCAATGTCAACAACTCAAAATGAAACCTTTGTTGATCTCAACAAAGTAAAAGAAAAGGTAAAGAAGGTGTGGGGTCATCTTGATGGAGCTTTGGAGCATATCAAAAATATTTTCTCTATTTATTCTGATATATTAGCTTGCACGACCCCTTCTAACAATTATACCCTATTTTTATTGGAACAATATATGTTATTAAAAGTGAAAGCCATTAGGGCAGGAACACCTTCTAAGTTTTCCACTGTCTTTGATTTTGTTTCGTGTTTCAAAAAACAAGAGGATGTAGTAAAATACTTTTGTGTGATTTATATCTTCATAATTTCATTCTAGAATAAAATAGAGATGAAAACCCCCATCCCTTCACTGGGGATATCAAGTTTCATACCTTTTTATATTTTGCCAAAAATCAACTTAGATGGGCCAAGGCACATAAGGTCTTCATGAAAAGAGAAAATGGGATAGACCTATGGGTAAGAGCAGAACCTTCTAAATCCTTTAACACCATTATGCAACATAGAGAATTTATGAAGAGAGATAAGGTTGTGGAATCTTTAGCTCCCATACATAGACATGTTGTACATTCAGGGCTGAAGCACTTTGGAGAAATTAGAGAAGAATCCCTTTCTGCTGCCAAATTAAGATGGAGTGTCTCTTCAAATGAAATCAAGAACAGGGAACCATTTGGTTTTAGGAATTTTCAAGTAGTTGCTCTCAGATTAGAAAGGTATGCCAATATGATCATGGAAGTAGGGCCTTCCTAGATTGGATGCAGGTAAATTCCCCCCATTATTTGGTATCCTCCATAGGGTTATCGGAGTGTTTATGAAATCCGTAAGAAAAATGAAGAGGCTTCTTTTGAAGAATTTAAAGGTAAGCATGGTTTTTGGAGGTCTAGAGAAGAGATCTCCACCCTACAGTCTTACTACATTACATACGAACTCTCTTGTTGCATGAGGACATGCAAAAAGGTAAGTCAGGGGGTATGTTGGGGTAAGAAAAAGGTATAAATATTCTCCTTTTTACTTTGGTTTATGATATATTCTTTGCTGATTTTTCTATTAGTTTGGAGTAATTAGGGAAGACAATGATTAAAAATCTTTTGAAAATAATATTAAATGATATTAGATATATTCTAAACTTTGGTTTTAATTTCTTTGAATTTATGCAGAAATGGACAATTGTTGTTAATTGAGGATAATCAAGAAGATCATGAAGATGCACAGACCATTGAAGATTAAAGAAATCAGGCACAAATTGGTTCAAAGGAAGATTGATTTTTATCTTGCAATCTTCATAAATAGTAAAATCAATCGTGAGGATCTCTCGATTCTCAAGATAGATTAATTCACTTGTATTATTGTAATATATAAAGAAGAGTGAGTGATAGAGAGGATATACCAGAATTCTGATCTCCCAATTATTGATACTATGTGCAGCAACCTGGTTGTAAATGACTTATCAGTGATGGAATTAATGGAAGCTTCACACGTTTTGACCATTTCCGTGTACTGAGTGTTTTATAACAGTATCTTCTGAAGATTGTGGGCCCAGTCGACAGGAGCTACTGTCTTATCTATAATTTTATCAATTTTGTGATAATTTTGCGATTTGGTATTTCCTTCAACAGTTAGAATAGATCCATTAATATGTTGTTTCTATTATGAATTAACTGTGTTATTCCATCACAAAGAGTAAATGTTGTATTTGGAGATTATCGATTGGTGTTCCATTACTGATTGTTGTAAATTTATTGCTTGTGGATTCTTTTCATTAAGTTTGTGTTTGTTGTTCTTTTCATTAAGTTTGCATTTGTTGTTCCTTTCATTAAGTTTACATTTATTGTTCCTTTCATTAAGTTTACATTTGTTGTTCCTTTCATTAAGTTCACATTTTTTGTTCCTTCTTAAATCTCAATAGATCGATGTTATTTTCAAATAGGTTAATC
Organism: Picea engelmannii; assembly: GCA_009831015.1. Taxonomy (NCBI): domain Eukaryota; kingdom Viridiplantae; phylum Streptophyta; class Pinopsida; order Pinales; family Pinaceae; genus Picea; species Picea engelmannii. The sequence continues at coordinate 97,640 of ML777115.1, forward strand.
AATCATTGTTTTTTGAGAGATGGATTCATTAGCGTTTTTGTAGATTAATTTGATGTTTCCTAGATAAATTACCGGTGCTACCCAAGGTGAAACACTTGGACGTATGTACCCTTTCTTCAACAATTCCTCCAACTACATTTGTAATTATTTTAACTCTAATGTGCTCATTCTGTAAGGTGTTTTTGACACTGGGGCAGCTCCTAGCACTAAATCAATTGAGAAATATATCTCCCTTCTTGGCGGCAATCTGGGTATTTCTTGGAATACATCTTCAAATTCCTGTAGTACCGAGAAATATTTGAGGCTTGGCCCCTTTGTATTATCTATCTCTTCTACATGGGTTGCATACAATTGACATCCTTTCCTAAAACATATTTTTAGTCGTAAGGTTGAAATCTCCCTTATAGAGATGGGTCTTGGAACTCCTTTCACAGTGTTGTGTTTTCCATTTCCATCAAGATAGGTAAATGTCTTGTTATGATGATCTAGGACAGCATGATGCTTGTCCAACCAATCCATTCCAATCAAAATATCATAAGACCCCAATGGTATGATATTTAGATCACTACTAGTATTCATGCCATTAAGACTTATGGAACAACTTCTAACCATATCATGGATTCTTCTTTTGGTTCCAGTGGCTAACTGAACCAAACTTGTTTTTCCAAGTTTACTTTTCTCCAAATGTAATCTATCCACTATCTTAGGATCAATGTAGCAATGAATTTCTCCCGAATCAATCAAAATAGAAACAGGTTGATTTATGATCTTACCTTCCACCTCGATCATATTGGACTGGTACTCTGCTTGTCAATCATCTAAAGTTGCATAGATTCTTCCCATATCTTCGACTGTTTTAGCCTCTTGGACGTTGTGCACAATCTTCACTCTGTATTTTCTGTGTGGGCAATCCTTGCACAGGTGATCTTCCCCTTTTTCCCAAGGAATATTCTTTCTTGAAATATCCCTTAGCATATTGATCTTGATTATTTCTATTAGGCTCATTCCTATTGAAGGGAGGTTTGAATCCTTTCCTCCTCAGATCAGACTTCGCATTCTTCTTTTCCTTCCAAGATTTCTATAGGGATTCTCTTCCCTGACCTTGATCATATAGGTATTTAGCCTTCCTGATGGCCTCAGTCAAGGTCTTGGGTTCAACATACTTGATATTTTCCTTATAAAAAGATGGAAGTCCACTTAGAAATCTTTATATTTTTACTTTCTCATCACCAATGAACCTAACATACTTTAACAATCCCAAGAACTTATTCTTGTACTCTGATATACTCATGCTTCCCACCTTGAGTTCAAATAAATCCTGGATTTTCTTGTCATAGAAATGCTTTGAGAGTTTCTCCTTTTGGAATTACTTCTTGAACTGCTTACAAGTGATCCCAATTTCATTAACATGTTCCACTTGCTTCAGTTGGTCCCACCACATTGCAGTTTTCTCATGTAAATGGTAGGTGGAAATCCAAGCTTCCAGATTTGATGAATAGTTATGCAACTAAAAATATCTCTGGAGTCCAAGAAACCATGCTTCAGCATCATCTTCCCTTTCTCTTTCATCATCGAAGGAAGGTGGTTTGAGCTACCTTGACTCTCCTTGCAAACTATCTACCTCTTGTTTCCTTCTTTGGTGTCTGGCAGGAGACACCTATGGACTGCTTACGATATCTTTCGATGCATGAAACCTTCTTTCGGAGTAAGGAGGTGAGTGGTTTCCATGAGCTCTTCTAGCACTTCAGGAATAACCATCTCTTCCATGATCATTCCTTCTTTCATGGCACCTACCTCCTTCCTCTTGTATTGAGTTTGACCCCTACTTCATTTGTCTCTGCAACTAATTTACGCTCTAAAACACTCGATAATTTATATGAATTTGCTCTCTCATTAGTCTCTCATTGTCTGCTCTATAGCTCTACACTTCCATCTTCAGGCTTCTTACCGTTTCTATTAACGTTTCCTGCTATCCTTTTCCCTTGCGTCCATTGGACTTTGTCTCTGCATTACCAACTCTGGTATGCTGGCCTTCGGCCTCCTTATCATGACTGGAGACTCCCTTGCCTTCTTCCATTTCCTCAATACGCATCCTGAGTTGATGTGTTTAAACCCCTTAATTTTGCAAAATGTGCAAGCGACCATTTTGTTAGAATTATGCATATGATAAAAAAAAATTGCCAAATCCCCTTCCTCTTTCACCATCAATGATCAAGATCCACTTCAGGACTTCATGCTTCAGGAGTCTCAACTTTCCTTGCTTGCCTCCTCCCGGAACACTTTTATCCAAAGTTCATGATCTGTCGACGGGTGTCCTCCCAAAGATCAGCAGTTGTGAATTGCTTCGGCTCTTCGGGCTTTGGAAGTTTCAAAATTTTTTCCTGCACTTTCTCCTGGAGTGATTTCACCTGAAGTCGATGATCCTTCGACATGTGTCTTTTGGAATCAATGGTCAATATGTACTCCGACCTTCAGGACTTCGAGAGTTCTCGACCCAATGCAACCTGTCACATCTTTCCCCTCCGGAGTGCTCAGTCTCTGGACTGCACGATCTGTCGCCACATGGTGAAATACTAAAAGTGGACATGTGGCCCAATCAGGTAGCTGACACATGACACATTCTAACTGACCTTTCAACACTCCAAATTCTCAAAACTTACTGACACATGGCACACATTCCATGTGTCCACATCATCCCAGGTGACGTCTACAAGCCATGTCACTTCGGAAAATTCTTGGGTCCACATTGTATAAACTTCAATACCAATTAAGTATTGCCCAGATTCTCTTGATCTAACAATTATTTGTCACTTGTTAAATACAGAATCGCTTTTACTAATATTCTTATAGAATTTAAACCACGATCGCCAATGCAATATCAAGAAAAAGAATCAATCAAACATACCACAGATGTTTTATTGGGAAAGCGTAAAGCTAAAAAACCCACTATCATATATTATGTATATCATGGATCATGAAACAATCTCATACAAAACTCTAATCCAAGATCTCTCAGTACAATATAATCGTCTCACACTGTCATGTAACAATTAGAAAATACATGTGCCAATTCTCTGCCTCCTCTGCGCAATCCCTGCAATGGATGAATCCTCTACACTAGGATGCACATTGCTCATGGGCATATCCACTGTGTGTGTGATTGCATGAGTGAACTTCACTCAAATCAAAACTGATAGCCAAACTATCCCTTTCACCTATTATCTAAACTGGGTCTCCACTGGATCTGACATGCATGTAGTTAAAAATGGTAAATATTCAGTTGCATCTGAGATCATTGATTGTGAATTAATTAATAATTAATTCACTGAACTCTCACTAGTGTAAGTTCAGTTACAACTAGTACAACTGATCTTAACTCACTTAACTGAGTTAAAATACTTCACAACTCACATAAATACACTTATAACTCTATTGCAACTTCAAGTCACTTAGTTACAACTAATTCAACTTCCATGTCCCACCAATCAACCTTTGAACTCCAATTTCCTATAGCTAACTGATTTGTCATTTCAGTTAACTATTTTCAAGTAATTATGAGATAATAGATTAATATTTATTGTCCAATTTATTTAAGGGAAAAATAAATTAGACACACATTTCTTGTTGACTTTTCAACACACATCACCTCCTGGTGACATCATCATGCCCCATCACTTCGGCACTTCGGGATTTGGGACTTCGGGAGTTTCCATAATAGCACACTTCCAATTCTCCTGAACTCCGAATTCCTGAACTGGCCAATCTATCGCCATGTGTTCTCCTGGATTGGACAATTAAGATTCACTTCGGGTCTTCACCCGAAGTCCACGGATCTACACCGCCTATCCTCCTTAATCTGAAAGTTGAGGCTTACTTCGGGTCTTTGGACTTTGGAAATCTCAAATTTCAAAACTTATCTAGCCCCACTGGCTTTTATACGAAGCCCTAGATCTGGTGACTCATGGCTCTCAGTAGATCAACAACCGAGATCCTTTCGGGTCTTCATACTTCAGAGAACTCAAATCTCAACCTTCTCTTTCCCTTGAAGTGTGCGGATTTCTATCGCATGTCTTCCTGCATCGGACGGCTAAGATTCACTTCGTATATCCAGGGTCCTGAAATCTCAGTTCTCAACTTCTCTTGCTCGCCTTTCCCAGAGTGATTTCACCCAGAGCACACAATCGGTTGACTCATGTCCTCCTATGGATCGGCGATCCCCAACTACTTCGGCTATACGGAGTTTTGATGCTCGAGCCCTAACATGTCACATCACTGTATGCCTTTCAATTTTCTAGGGCACGCATCGGTGGTTTGGAGTAACCATCTTTTCACCCTGCAATTCTCTTGATGATGACACATAACCCCTTGGGGAAACAGTGGTTTGGATCGCGGGACCACCTTGGGAAATTATCTCATGTGCAACTTGGTTTCCCGCAATGCCTGTTGTCCATTGATATCTCTTTCCAATGGGATTTGATGGTTGTGACCTTAACCCTTGCTTCCTTTTCATTGGACGACCCTTGTTCACCTGTCCTCTGATCCAATGATCCTGAATCTCTCCCGATCCTACAGTGGCGATCGCTCCTGAATTCGAAGGGGACGGTCATGATCCTTTGAACCCCTTACACAAGTCTCTGACGTTCTATCTCCTGTGTAGATTCTCCAACGCCATTCCTTCTGAGCTTTTCAAATCCACGGTCAGAATTCGATCTCGACCCTGAGACTCTGACCAACAGACCCGATCCATACCGGCCTGGTGTTTCAACCAGAATCTCTCCTACCAAACTATAACATACCCAGCCACCCACAAGCCAGGGCATGCTACCTTCAAGCCCACCCTTGGACTTCTTTCTCTTACCGATACCTTCTTTAAAGTTTAAGGATGCATAAAAGAAAATACTTTAACGACATGCACAAAATTATCCAACAAGCATGCATAATCTACAGATTCAATTAAATGTTAATTAAATATACAAAGTGAAATACATTCATACACAGATAATAATATCACAACAGAGAGCACTTATATTTATGAAAGATGACACCAATTGGTTGTAGACCAAGGACGTTCCACCCAACCATAAACACTTCTTCTCCAAATCTAAACAGCAGTGTCACCCCCGAGCCATGGATATAAATCCACAAGGATGGCTCTAGAGTGTACTTGGTTTCCCAAACCAGTCAGCACCCGAGCTCTCATAGGCTTCCTAGCTCTTGCAACAATCTGTTGGCATACTTACAGACAAAAAACAACGTGTGCATGTTTTTCATTGATGACGCAGATCAGCACAATCAGTAGTGCAACGATAATGGCATGGCAATAATCAATAGTGAAGGGAAACAGTGATCATTGGATCCCATTCAGAATTCTCGATGACCGTCAGATCTTAATTCAGATAGGAGGAGCACGCAGTAGAAGAGAACAAATCTCAGGCGTCAGATTTGAGCCCGAAGACTGACCATCGTCGGATCTAGAAGAAGGAGCATGATCTTTACGTGCAAGATGAAGCGGGCTTACAAAGTCCTGAAAGAAGGAGGAACGTCCATCTTCAAGAAGGACACGTGGCGAGTGAAGCGGTCTTACAAAGTCCTGAAAGTAGAAGGAACCTCCATCTTTAAGAAGGACACGTGGTGAGTCACCATAATTTCACTGACTTGCACATTGGAGGAGTCAATGGAGCATGGTGTGGGAACTCGCGATATGCGATATCTCGAAATGATCTAGGCCATCGGATCGAGGATTGATCTGAACCCTTGGATTGAGGGTCGCGGACATTTGGATGCAGACTACATGTGGTGAGAGGTCATTTTTTTGTTGACTAGAAAGTCAAAGGAAGGAGGTGCTCTATCCTTTGAAATCGTGAAACATAAAAACACGATTTAATCTCAGTCATCGATCAAAGGGAGATCATGGACCATTGATCTGGCTCCATTTTGGAGTTTCAGATACCGGGAGTTGGAGGAGTCAATGAGACTCATGGAAAAAGTGTGAAATCACAAAGAGCTCATTTGTTTGGTGAGTGGTCATAGCGCATGGTCACATCGTCGAGAGTTGGAGGGAGGAGCTAGTGCAGCCAAGCTCTATTTTGGCATTCGCAACATGGAGAGTCAAGACCCTTCATCACAAGAATGTCGAAATGCGAAATCGTGAAATCAACTATGCTTAGCATTCGGTCACAGCCAGTGGGCATATGAAATAAACGTAATACCCTATGGAATTAATCCAATGGTGTTGATTAATTGGGAATATGATCGAAGGGATATTGTCACACTTCAGAGTTAATTGATCAGTTATGATCCAATTAGTAGAATTGAATCATAGTTATTGGACGTTTGGTGATTCAGTTGCTAAGGCGTTTTCTTGGAGATTCAAGGTGTAACTGAATAGGTGGTATAGGATAAAATGGAAATGCAATGATTGTGGTATGGTGGTTGTTCGAACTGGAAAAATGAGTTGAACTATAACAAAGGTAAAATTACAGTATGCATAGTGTGAGATAAAACTTAGAGATGTTGAATAGACAGAAGTAAGAGAAAAATTGAAGAACAGTTTGAAGCAGAGTAGAACTGCAGAACAGATACAAGAAGAGAGGAATTGCAGAATAGATAAAAGCAGAGGAGAATTGCATAACAGATAGAAGCAGAGAAGAATTGCAGAACAGAGAAGAAGGGGTAAGAATTAAGACACTTTTATTGTTTGTTATTCAATCATTTATTCTTAATCAGGGAGGTAGGGTGGTGCTAGGGAGGATTGTAGTCCTCTGTTATTCAAGTTGGTGCTTGAATACTAAAATTTGGAGCTTTCATCTAGTTGTGGCTAAAAAAATAAGGTGGTAGGGTGGTGCTTGGGAAAACACAGAGTTTTATGTATACAAGTTGGTTCTTGTATAAGTGGAAGTAGGTGCTTCCATCCAGTTGGTGCTGGAACACTCAGGGAGTTGGTGATTCCTTCTAGTGGGTGCTAGAGAAACCAGAGAGTTGGTGCTCTTAACAAGTTGGAGCTTGTAAAACAGAGGTAGTAGCCTCACTTTGAGTTGGTGCTCAAACATAGATGATGTACAGAACTTAAA
>ML777115.1:104759-118971 GCA_009831015.1 Picea engelmannii
AAGAAGAGGTTTTCTCCCTTTATGGGTTTCCTCGTGAAAATCTATCTCTGTGTATATCTTATGTGTGACTGATGTTCATTACTCATGTTGTTCATATGTTGTATAATATTGATGGTCACTTGGAAGAGCTTAAAAATTGTTTGTATATTCATATATTGTTTAAGCATAGTAACAATTGATTCACCCCCCCCCACGCTAAGTTGTCTTAGTATTTTCAACAATTGGTATCAGAGTTGGTTCCTTTATTTAAAGGTAGATATATAAGCTTAAACATGACAAGTCATGAAAGAACTTCAACCAATAAGTCTCCTCTCTTTGATGGAACAAACTTTGCCTTCTGGAATATTAGAATGAGAACATACTTAATGGCCTTAGGTGTTGATGTTTGGGATGTAGTAGAGACTAGATACACAAAGCCTATTGTGCTAGCTTCCAAGGATGATAAGTTATAATTTAGCTTTAATGCTAAGGGAATGAATTCTATCTTGAATGGACTTGCAGAAGCTAATTTTGTAAAGGTGATGCATCTTCAAACTGCCAAAGAAATGTGGGATAAAATTATTAACAGTTATGAAGGAAATGAGAAAGTAAAAGATGTCAAACTTCAAACATATAGATTGAAATTTGAACAACTAAAGATGAATGAAGATGAAACATTCAACAAGTATTTTTTAAGAGTTGAAAAGCTTGGGAATGCCATGAAGGTGAGAAAATTTAAGAATCTTTTTTAGTTCAGAAGATTTTAAGATCTATGCTTGATAACTTTAATCCAAAAGTCTCTGCAATAGAAGAAATAAATGATCTTAAAACTATGTCCATTGATCAACTCCTAGGAACTCTAACTGCATATGAAATGAGAATTAGCAAAGATAAATCCATTACTAGAGAAGCATCTTTTAAAGAAGACAAGAATATTGATTCAGAATTAGATGATATTGAGGCAAAATGTGTGAGAAGGTTAAAGAAAGGATCAGGAAAATATCAAGGAAAGATCATGTTAGCACTCCAAGAAACTCTCCTAGGCTGTATATCAGAGATGCCTGGTAACTTAATCTTTTTGGTAACTATTTTCTCAATAATGGGTGTGGGCTTGGATGAAGATGAATATCTTAAATCACTGTATTGTATCTTCATAACAGTCTAGCTATATTCATGCAATACAAGGCCTTCAAGAGCTATTATCATATAGGTTTCTGAATCAAATGGATAAGAAAACTAATCAGTTAACCAGAACACACATAGGCAATATATATGATGGATCAACAAACTAGCCAAAGATGCTTATAATTCTTGCTTAACAGTCAAAAGTAAGATGATAGTTACCATGGGACCATTAAACATAGACAAAAGAATGATTTCAACTCATATGCATAGACAAAGATGAAGGAGAGTCTGAAAATAGCAACTGAAAGAAGCTTGCAGGCTTAATATATTAAAGAAAGTGTCTTTTCACAATAACAGTAAATTATAGAACTCAAAATTGAACCCTGTGTTCATCAAATGTTCTTGGCTTTATAGCCTTTTACAAATAGTTTCCAGATCCTAGATTATTGGATCGAATTTTGCCAAAAATAGAAAATCAGTAACTGGCCCAAGTAGACTAGATCAATTCAACTTCTCGACTGATATTTATGTTCTTCAGATTATTGGCAGGTGTAGTGAGCCTTCCGAGGTTATTGGATCTCATGTGATATGGGAGGAGTCAAACTTGACACCTGTTGACAGTCAAACATTCTTATATCCTTGAAAATAGCTAACCGTTTTTTACCTTTCTATATTGTAAAGCATCTCCAAAACCAAAACAAACTCTTGATAAAGATGTCATTAATTATCTTCCATCAATTGGAACCATTTTTTAGGCTTTTGAACAATAAAAACTTGGACCTGTGCAAAAACATTAGCGTTTTGCCTTATCAGTGCTTTCAATAGCTAGAGTAGATAGAATTCGAGCAGATTAGCTACCGAAAGTTCTACTTTCGGTGGCTAATGACCAATTGATATGTTTTCCTAAGCCATTGAAACCTGAGATTATCAAAATTTCAAAAATACCCTTGTCTTAGCTCAAAAACGCCTCAGGACGGATCTTTTTAGGCTTTTGTATCTTTCTTAAAATTTGTAGGGCTATTGGATGCCTCTGGTTCATTGCACTGAACTGCCACCTCTGCAAGGGTCTCAAGAGAAGCATGAGCCTAGTGTTTTGAAGACACATTTTTTTTCCTCAAAGCCCTGACCTTTTTCTTCAAACCCTGAGCTACTCTCCATAAGTTGTTGTAGTCCTTTACAATCTTGTTCTTCATTTTCTTCTCCTTTATGCTTTCATGAGCTAATATTTCCAAAGCTGAGTTGCTTTCTGCAAAGCTTTTTGATAGAGTTTCATACATGGTTTTTATTACCCTTTCTAGCACTTCTTGATTTGCTAGCTTCTTCTTAAGCTTCTTGATTTCTTTTGATTTATTTTGCTTCACTCATTTGCTAGATGAGGCCTCTGCAATTCGTGGTTCTTATTATTCTCGAGATGTAGGTGATGGAAGGTTCTCATAACTTTTTGTGTATATATTTACAAAAATAGAATTTTCACGCCCTGTGGTAAATGAATCCTCGTACCTTGTTTCAATCTGCTGCTCTTCATTCTTTGAGTCTGTGTAAGGAAGATTAAGAATGCTTTTGTTTGCTGGGGATTATTTGGCCTCTTCTTCTTCACTGTTAAAATTCAATTTCTTCTTAGTTTTTCCCAGCTTAGAGGAAGGAGAGGGTTGATTGACTGGGGTTGGAAAAATAGCTCTCCTCCTCCTATTTCCACTTCTGGGAGTGGAGGATTTCTTGGAATGAGGACTCTTTTTTCCCTCTAGATGAACCTCAGTCTGGAAATCATTCTAGAATAGGAAGTAATTCCACTCTTTACCTTTTCTTTGCAACAACTCACAAACCAAAAGTTTGATTAAACTATGGTAGGATAATCTACCTGCAACTTGACTAGGTTTGGCCTTGACTTGATGAGCCATCTTGGATAATCTTCGGTGGAGGAAATAGGGAAAATTGAGTGGGTTTCTGCCAGTCAAATGGTTTATAAGTTTGAAATGGTAAATCATCACCCTGTTGTATCGTCCTTCACAAGTTATATAAACCATTATAGCTTTTAATAACTGTTGCCATTTCTCTTCAAGGAAAGATACAGGAATATATTTCTTCCATATCAAACCCATGTGTTATGGTTTTAAATAGGTCCTGAATTCAATATTCTTAATAACAGTTGTTTTAAACCATTTCTCTCCAGTCGTGGGAAGGTCTATCACTTCGGCAATGAAGGCTTCATCTATCTCGAATTCATCCCGACCAATAATTTATTTCTTTCCATCGAAATTGAGGGCAAAGGCCTCTGCCACCTGCTAATGAAAACTCTGTAATTGTTTGCAAAAATTGTAACACCCTCCATCCTTGAAAATTTGACATACCTCTGGGTGTGATTCCAGGTAACCGATATCGTTGAGTTCCTTCCTCAGGGTTGACATTCCTTTCTTCATTTTCCACAATGTTTTTGCACACCTTTGATCAAAGGAGCAGCTTTCGGGGGAGAGTTACACTGCGTAGAATTAGCGAAAATCGGCTCGGCTGTGATAAAAATGAGATAACTAGGGTGAGATTTTGAACGTGGCACTGATTACAAGGGGTGTGGTGGAACGGTTGATGATTTGCAGCAGTCATGGCGAATAACTGAAATAAATGGAGATTACATAAGAACATGTCTTAATGATATAGTGATCTGGAAAGATTTGCTTATATCACATAGGGATCAGCTTCCGGTCGTGAACGGTTCTTTATCTAGTCTTTCTGGCGGCTTGTGAAATCATGGAAACATCAAACCCGTCGGTTGAAACGTGTGATAGGATGTGTTGGGTCTTTCCCCGCTTCAACTATTTTGGTGGCTAAAATGGCCCTGGATTCCTTTATTTAAGCTTTTGAAAGCTAAGGCTTTCGATGGCTAATGAACAATCGATATGTTCGCCTAAGCCATCAAAACCTGAGATTTGAATTAGATCAAACAAAAACTAAACGAACTTTTATTTAAACTTTATTACATGGGTAAAGCTTTGAGAAATGAACCTTTAAAAAAATTTAAAGTACCTTTTTAAAAGACTTCCTATCACCTAAAATGCAAAATCTCAATTGATTTATTTGAGGAGATAACATTGGCTCCTATTGGGGGTGAAATCCTCCCTGTGAGGTTTCAAGAACCATAGAACCAATGCCTTTCCTAAAAAAAGAAAATTCAAACCTATCTACTAGTGTTTCCATTGGGCATGGAGTTATTCTGTAAAAACAAAAGCTGAAAAATAAAATTACAATGATAAGGCTTCAAAGCCTTAGATAAAATAGAGTTTCAGAAAACACCCATTGACTGGGCCACCAAACATTTCTTCACCTCCCAAACTTTGCAGAATGAAGGTGTTGTTGTGTTGTACTTGAGTTATCATGAAAGGACCGGTCCACAGAGAGTTAAACTTGTTGTGCTTACCTTTATCTTGTCTGAGGGCATCCCATTTCAGAACCCAGTCACCAACCTGAAAATCATCCACCTTTGCCTTTCTGTCAAAACTGTCCTTGATCCTCTTTTGATGAGCCTCTAATTTATCCACCAGTTGTTCTTTGACCTGTTGCAATTCTACCAAGTCAAGCATTCTTCTTATCATATCATTTGATTCAGTTTGCTCCTCCTGAAAAAATTTAGCCACTGGTAAAACTAGCTGAATAGGGAAAATGGCATCGGTGCCATAGACTAGTTTGAAGGGAGAAGTTCCTATGGATTTCTTGTTAGTTACTCTGTCTGCCCAAAGAGAAAAATTTAGTTTAGAATCCCAACTCCTTTGATTCTCCTCCAACATCTTTCTAATGATTATGATTAGACTCTTATTGGACAACTCGACAAGGCCATTACCTTGAGGGTAGTAGGGAGTAGAGTGTACCAATTGAATGTTCATTGACTTACACATCTCAACCAATGCATCGGCTTTGAAAGTTGTTCCATTATCTATCACTAGCCATTTTGGGCAACCGAATCTGCTCAGAATGTTCTCATAAAGAAATTTCATGATGACCTGATGAGTGGCATTTCTAGTGGGGATTGCCACTATCCATTTTGTGAAATAGTCAGTGGCTACCAAAATCCATTTATGTTGACCACTAGATAAAGGATTAATCTCACCTATAAAATCTAAACCCCACTGCTGAAAAGGACCATTCATTACAATAGGTCTCGGGGGCAGAGATTTTAGTTGCAGTTTTCCTGTGAATCTTTGACATTTATCACAAGATTTCACAAAGGCACACATATCTGAAAAGAGAAAAGGCCAATAATACCCAGCCCTTGAAATCTTATGAGTTGTGGTATTTCAGTAATGATGGCCTCCAAAAATAATTGAATGAAATTGATGTATGACTTCAACTGACTCTTCTTCGTCTAAACATCTTAGTAGTAAACCAGCAAGATCTTTCCAATACCAAAGAATATTATAAATGCAAAATTTAATTTCTCTGAGCTAAAGAACTCAGGCTTGAGTCATTCTAAGTTCTGGAGGAACTTCCAACTTCTATAAATAATGGATAATACCTGAAAACGACTCACATGAAAACAAATGCTCGGCCACCTGCTGGTTGTTATGTTTTCCTTCCGCTTCTACCTCTGTCTGCAAACTTGTTGAACTTTCCCCAATGAAATTTATGTCCAAAAGATCACAGTTCTCTTCCGTCAAAATCTTGGCAAGGCCTTGGACTTTTACCATCTTAGTGGACTTCACTTCTATGTCGAACTCGATTATCTTTGTGATCCATTTAGCTCTCTTTCCATCAATATCAGGTTGAGTCAAGACATCCTTCACAGAGGTTGAAGGAACATAGGCAATAACCTTTGCATGGAGGATATAAATTCTAAAAGATTTTAACAACTTAATGAGAGCATAAGCTTGTTTTTCTATAGGATCATACCTTATTTCAGCGTCTCTGAGAGTTTTGCTGAAAAAGGCCACTGGGTGATCAAGACTTTCATCATCTTTTTGTAACAAGATTGTTACCACTGTGTCATAGGAAGCAAAGGAGAAAATATAGAAGTTCTTGGTGTAATCCATACTGATTAGAGTGGGGGATTCCATGATATCCTGTTTGATATCCTGAAATGAACTTCTTGCATTGTCTGTCCACATTATCTCAGATCCCTTTTTCAGCATAGAAGTTATATGTTTCACTAACTCAGCGAAATTTGGAATAAATCTTCTGACAAAATTTATCTTACCAGGTAGAGATTGGATATCCTTCTTTGACCTTGGTATGGAAAAGCTCTGAATTACTTCCACCCGAGATGGATCAATTTTCACACCTTCTGCTGAAACGATGTGGCCTTGGAGCTTGCCCTTCTTGAGAGCAAATTGAGACTTTTGGGGGTTCAATGAAATCCCCGACTGTCTACATTTCAAAAATACTCTTTTCAGATGCTTCAGGTGCTCTTCATGACTGCTAGAATAAACCTTGATGTCATCAAGATAGATGATCACAAACTTGTCCTTTTCTCCCACGAAATCTATCCATGGCCCTCTAAAAAGTGGCCCCGACATTCATCAACCCGAATCGCATCTTGGCATACATGAAGGTACCCCAAGGAGTAGTAAAGGCAATTTTTTCTTGGTCATCAGGATGTACAGAAATCTGGTTATAGCCTGAGAAACCATCTACGAAATATGTTGGGTGTGTGTTATATTCTTTGCATGTGTGTGTGTGTGGGTACGTCAGATACGACAACTGCGGATTTTGCTGATTTGTAAATTAATCCTGGATTAAGGGATTAGGGTTTTGGTATCTACGGAATACCTAAAAACATTGTATATATTGTATGGCGAATGGTGAAATTTGATATAATGAAAATAAGAAAGGTTTTCCCGGTTGAGGGTTTCCGGTAAAAATCTTTGTGTACTCTGTGTATGAGCCATTGATTAATTTATGTATTGCTTAAGAATCTATATGCATTGCTTTACTTTGCAGGTTTAAAACTTACAAAAGACATGACAGTGGCCCATGAAATTCTTTGCAGCAAATGTTCCATCTTGGGTAGGGGATAGTTATCTTTCTTTGATCATTTATTTCGGTTTCTAAAGTCAACACATAACCTGATCTCCCCATTTTTCTTTCTCACTATCACTAGATTTGCAATCCATTTAGAGTATCTTAAAGGAATTATAATTTTGGCATCAAGGAGCTTTTTTATTTCTTTTTCAATTACAGGCAATAGGAGAGGACTGATAGGTCTCAATTTTTGTTTGAAAGGGATGGTGTCTTTCTCAAGGGAATCTTATGTTGAATGACCTCAGGATCATAGGTTTTCAAATCATTGTATTTCCAGGCAAAAACATCAGTGAATTCCTTCATAGTACTGCAATATTTAGACCTCTGATCAATGGTTAATTCAGCGGACAAATTTATGAATTTAGGATGATTTTGGCTTCCTATATTGTGCTCATGGACAGCAGGATCTTTCTCCTCCTTATCAGGTTTGTAGGGAACATCGTTATGATTGAAAAGCTTCTCAAGAGGCACCAAACCCCGAGGTATATAATTGTTGGGCAGCTGAACGATATCATGTTGACCCATTTTTATTTTTAGCTTGGGCTTCTTGGATTCCTCTACATTTTGATTTTTCTGGTCAATATGTATATCAGAAAATTCATCTACCACCTGGAGAAATCTACTAAGCTCATCATCATCTTCAAAAACTTTCCAATATTTAATATTGTTGGGTAGGGATGGTCTATATTTGACATGGATCTCATAATTGAGTCTGAGAGGCATGGGAGGAATAAACATACTGGCTGAAACAACAAGGGAATCAACAAGATGATTCATAGATCTGGGTACATAAGAAATGTCAAAAATGGAAAAAGAGTCCATGCTTTTCCATACCTCATCCCTGTAGGCTTTCAATCTGACATGTTTTGCTTGGAAAGTATTGTTCACTTGTTGTATGATGAGATCTGCATCTCCAAACACTTTTAGTCCTTTGATTTCCATCTCCTTGGAAGAATTTAATCCCAATAGAAAAGCCTCATACTCTGTTATATTATTAGTAGTTTTGAATTCAATCTTAAAAGACAAATGCATAGCCTCTTTCGAAGGAGAAATCAAAACTACACCTGCACCTGTTGAGTCTTTGGTACTGGCACCGTCAAAGAACATGGTCCACACAGGAGTACTCTCTCCATCAGTCTATTGATAAGTAGGTTTTGTGAGCTGCAAAGGAGTTGGCTGAGAATAATCTATTTGAAGAATGCATGATCCAAAGTCTATGTCTAAAGCATAAATGGGATGGTTTACAGAATTTTTTCCATCACTAATGATGTAGGCAAGTTGATTCTCTCTGTAAAGTCTCTTTAGATCTCCTCCAAACACTGGCACTATGGCATACGAAAGATCCATCTGCAACATTCCCCCAAGCCTTTTTCTCAATGAACGCAACAAGAGGAGGCCGAACTTGGGTGGGATATCAGCCACTACAACGTCCATTACCATGTTTCTCATTGGCAACTGGGCAAGGTTTATAACAAGGTCTTTTATGAGGTCGAGTCATCTAACTTTCCTAGAGTCAAAAGAGAAGAGGTCATGATAAGGTTTTGTGATTTCAAGCCCAAGTTCATCCATCACTGCTTTAGGCATAAGATTGTGTGACGCTCCCAAAACAAGCAAGCAGTTGTGAAGGATCTTGTCATGGATATTTAGGGATATGTAGAAGGGTGGACAAGAGTCATCTTGGTCTTCTACCATAGGTCCTATAGTCATTGTTGGCTTGTCATCTTGTAGGTTTACGTAATCAGGAGCTGGAGGAGTCTTTGGTTCAAGGGACTTCAAGATAGCAGACTTGAAAATGTCATTCTTCATAAGTTCAGTCAATGGCATACGTATTTTTACTTTCTGAATTTCTGATTTGAAATTAAAAGAGTATGATAATCTATCGAAATGTTTTACCTCATTAGGTGGAGCTATGAGGGTGACTTGTTCTTTGGCTTGGGGCTACAATTGCTTCTGCTTTTGTTTTTCAGGAGTGGAGGTCTTCTTTACAAGAGAAGTAGGTTGCTTGGTAGCAACTTCTTTCTTTTTCCTGGGAGCAGCAAGCAGTGGCTTTGGAGCAGCAGTCTTAGATCTTAAATTGTAACCTGGCTGATCATTTGTCTGATAAAAAGATTCTTCAATACTTGCCTCATGAATTTGTTCATCCATCTGGGCTTCCTCATAATATACTTGTGTCAAAAAGGAGGAATCATTTTCATCCCCAAAGCAATCGATGTCATCTTCTTCTTCAACTTTGTCATGAGATAGCTCTTGTTCTTCTTCTAGCATTGCATTTTGGAAGGGGGCCATGATTCTTTGATCATCAGTTGCATTCTTGTCTCTCTAAAGGATCTGGACCTATTGGTCGTTCCTTCTATAAGGGAATTCATTGGTATTCCTAGGAGCATAAGCATTAGGCTCTTTACTTCTTCCTGGTTGTTGACTCAGAATTTTCAGTTTTGACATTTCTGAGGTCAAGTTATCCAACATCTTGGCCATCTTTTCTATTTTGGTATTTGAAGAAGAAGGAGGATCAGCATAAGACTTCTTTCTTTCAAATTTTCCTTTAAGTTTCTGAGATTCCATAATTTTAGATTCAACCTCAAGAGCAACATCTTTCATTAAAGTGAGTGTGGATGATCTTCTTTCTCTAAGGATTAAGCAGAATTCTGGATCAAAGGCAGAAGAGGAAGAGTCCTTTTCTTGGAGGGACTCTATAACTTCTTCTCTCAAATTGGATATAATAACATGCTCAGAAATAGAATCTATAACATCAGAGGAAATTGAAGGCTCCTCACCCTTCAAGTTTTCTGACACAATCTAAATTTTCTGAGAACTAGAAGTTTTAGCAGAAGAGGATTCAACAAGAGGTTCTCTAGATAAAAAAGAAGTGTTTATTGAAATACCTGGATTAGATGCTCTTGCAGATCCGGAAGTTTGTCTTTGCAACGGTTTTTCCCTTTTGATGATCTTCTCAGGATCTGGAATTGGTGCTACCAGTGGTATTTCTTGGTTTGCCCTGGTATGAGCCCTTCTCGGAGCAACTTCGTTCCAATGGAGTTGCCAGATAGATGGTTACAACTCAAAATGTGTCCAAACTTTGTCTATCATCAAAGTTGGATCTTTTCGTCTCCTAGGGAAGCTGAGCTTCAGTCTCCTAGGGAAGCTGAGCTTCAGTCTCCTCTCCCCGACAACGACGCCAATTTGTTAGCACTCCAGGAAACTCTCCTAGGCTATATATCAAAGATGTTTGGTAACTTAATCTTTTTGGTAACTATTTTCTCAATAATGGGTGTGGTTTTGGATCAAGATGAATATCTTAAATCACTATATTGTATCTTCATGACAGTCTAGCTATATTCATGCAATACAAGGCCTTCAAGATCTATTATCATATAGGTTTTTGAATCAAATGGATAAGAAAACTAATCAATTAACCAGAACACACATAGGCAATAAATATGATGGGTCAACAAACTAGCCAAAGATGCTTATGATTCTTGCTTAACAGTCAAAAGTAAGATGATAGTTACCATGGGACCATTAAACATAGATAAAAGAATGATTTCAACTCATATGCATAGACAAAGATGAAGGAGAGTCTGAAAATAGCAAATGAAAGAAGCTTGCAGGCTTAATATATTAAAGAAAGTGTCTTTTCACAATAAAATTAAATTACAGAACTCGAAATCGAACCATGTGTTCATCAAATGTTCTTGGCTTTATAGCCTTTTACAAACAGTTTCTAGATCCTAGATTACTGGATCGAATTTTTCCAAAAATAGAAAATTCGTAACTGGCCCAAGTAGACTAGATCAATTCAACTTCTCGACTGATATTTATGTTATTCATATTCTTGGTAGGTGTAGTGAGCCTTCCGAGGTTGTTGGATCTCATGTGATATGGGAGGAGTCGAACTTGACACCTGTTGACAGTCAAACAATCTTATATCCTTGAAAATAGCTAATCGTTGTTTACCTTTATGTCTTGTAAAGCATCTCCAAAACCAAAACAAACTCTTGATAAAGATGTCATTAATTATCTTCCATCGATTTCAACCATTTTTTAGGCTTTTGAACAAGAAAAACTTGGACCTGTGCAAAAACATTAGCTTTATGCCTTATCAATGCTTTTGGTATCTAGAGTAGATAGAATTCAGGCCGATTAGCTACCGAAAGTTCTGCTTTCAATGGATAATGAACAATTGATATGTTCACCTAAGCCACCGAAACTTGAGATTATCAAAATTTCAAAAATACCCTTGTCCTAGCTCAAAAACACCTCAGGACGGATCTTTTTAGGCTTTTGTATCTTGCTCAAAATTTGTAGGGTTATTAGTTGCCTTTGGTTCATTGCACTGAACTACCACCTCTGCAAGGGTCTCAAGAGAAGCATGAGCCTGGTGTTTTGAAGACATAGCTTTTTTCCTCGAAGCCCTGACCTTTTTCTTCAAACCCTGAGCTACTCTCCATAAGCTATTGTAGTCCTTTACAATCTTGTTCTTCTTTTTCTTCTCCTTTATGCTTTCATGAGCTAATCTTTCCAAAGTTGAGTTTCTTTCTGCAAAGTCTTTTGATATAGTTTCATACCTGGTTTTTATTACCCTTTCTAGCACTTCATGCTCAGCTAGCTTCTTCTTAAGCTTCTTGATTTCTTTTGATTTATTTTGCTTCACTCATTTGCTAGATGAGGCCTCTGCAATTTGTGGTTCTTGTTCATCTCAGGGTGTAGGTGAAAGAAGGTTCTCATAACTTGTTGTGTATATATTCACAAAAACAGAATTTTCACGCCCTGTGGTAACTGAATCCTCGTACCCTATTTCAATATGTTGTTCTTCATTCTCTGAATTTGTGTAAGGAAGATTAAGAATGTTTTTGTTCGCTGGGAATTCTTTGGCCTCTTTTTCTTCACTATTGAAATACAATTTCTTCTTAGTTTTTCCCAGCTTAGAGGAAGGAGAGGGTTGATTGACTGGGGTTGGAGAAATAGCTCTCCTCCTCCTCTTTCTACTTCTGGGAGTGGAGGATTCCTTGGAAGGAGGACTCTTTTTTCCCTCTGGATGAACCTCAGTTTGGAAATCATTCCAGAATAGGAAGTAATTCCACTCTTTACCTTTTCTTTGCAACAACTCACAAACCAAACGTTTGATTAAATTATGGTAGGATAATCTGCCTACAACTTGACTAGGTTTGGCCTTAACTTGATGAGCCATCTTGGATAAGCTTCGATGGAGGAAATAGGGCAAATTGAGTGGGTTTCTGCCAGTCAAATGGTTTATAAGTTTGAAATGGTAAATCATCACCCTGTTGTATCGCCCTTCACAAGTTATATAAACCATTATAGCTTTTAATAACTACTGCCATTTCTCTTCAAGGAAAGATATAGGAATATCTTTCTTCCATATCAAACCCCTGTGTTCTGGTTTTAAATAGGTCATGAATTCAAAATTCTTAATAACAGTCGTTTTAAACCATTTCTCTCCAGTCGTGAGAAGCTCTGTCAGTTCGGCTATGAGGCCTTCATCTATCTCGAATTTATCCCAGCCAATGATCGCTCTCTTTCCATCGAAATTGAGGGCAAATGCCTCTACCACCTGCTGATGAAAAATCTGTAATTTTTTGCAAAAATTGTAACACCCTGCATCCTTGAACATTTGACATACCTCCGTGTGTGATTCTAGGTAACTGATATCATTGATTTCCCTCCTCAGGGTTGACATTCCTTTCTTCATTTTCCATGACATTTTCACACACCTATGATCGAAGGGGTAGCTTTCGGGGGAGAGTTACACTACATAAAATTAGCAAAATTCTACTGGGCTGTGATAAAAATGAGATAACTGGGGTGAGATTTTGAACGTGGCACTGATTACAAGGGGTGCTGCGGAATGGTTGATGATTTTCAGCAGTCATGACGAATAACTGAAATAAATGGAGAGTACATAAGCACATGGCTTAATGATATAGCGATCTGGAAAGATTTTCTTATATCACAGAGGGATCAGCTTCCGGTCATGAACGGTTCTTTCTCCAGTCTTTTCGACGGCTTGTGAAATTATGGAAACGTCGAACCCGTCGGTTGAAACATGTGATAGGACGTGCTGGGTCTTTTCCCACTTCAACGATTTCGGTGGCTAAAATGGCCCTGGATTCCTTTATTTAAGCTTTCGAAAGCTAAGGCTTTTGGTGGCTAATGAACAATTGATATGTTCATCTAAGCCACCGAAACTTGAGATTTGAATTAGATCAGACAAAAACTAAACGAACATTTATTTAAACTTTATTACATCAGTAAAGCTTTGAGAAATGAACCTTTAAAAAATTTTAAAGTACCTTTTTAAAAGGTTTCCTATCACCTAAAATGCAAAATCTCAATTGATTTATTTGAGGAGATAACACTGGCTCCTATTGGGGGTGAAAGCCTCCATGTGAGGTTTCAAGAACCACAGAACCAATGCCTTTCTTGAAAAATGAAAATTCAAACCAATCTACTAGTGTTTCCATTGGGCATAGAATTAGTCTGTAAAAACAAAAGCTGAAAAATAAAATTACAATGACAAGGCTTCAAAGCCTTAGATAAAATAGAGTTTTAGAAAATTCCCATTGACTGGGCCACCAAACATTTCTTCACCTCCCAGACTTTGCAGAATGAAGGTGTTGTTGTGTTTTACTTGAGTTATCACGAAAGGACCGGTCCATAAAGAGTTAAACTTGTCATGCTTACCTTTATCTTGTATGAGGGCATCCCATTTCAGAACCCAGTCACCAACCTGAAAATCATCCACCTTTGCCTTTCTGTCAAAAGTGTCCTTGATCCTCTTTTGATGAGCCTCTAATTTATCCACCAGTTGTTCTTTGACATGTTGCAATTCTACCAAGTCAAGCATTCTTCTTATCATATCATTTGATTCAGTTTGCTCCTCCTGAAAAAATTTAGCCACTGATAAAACTAGCTGAATAGGGAAAATGGCATAGGTGCCATAGACCAGTTTGAAGGGAGAAGTTCCTATGGATTTCTTGTTAGTTACTCTGTCTGCCCAAAGAGAAAAATTTAGTTTAGAATCCCAACTCCTTTGATTCTCCTCCAACATCTTTCTAATGATTATGATTAGACTCTTATTGGACAACTC